>CM053027.1:75402501-75412613 GCA_028564925.1 Lithobates sylvaticus
TGGTACATGTTCTGTAGTGCAAATCTGCAAAATGCAAAAAGCACTAAAAATGCATAGGTGTGAATCCAGCCTTAGTCTTAAAGAGATACAAACCATATAAACATGAGGTCACAAAAAAACTACAACATAATACTCACATTAATATAAAGCTCACTGCACATTACACCATTAAGGCATAATGGGTGGAGGGGGGGATGGGGCAGTGAGGGATTAAGAAGGTACGAGGAAAAAGGGAAACCTCATACACATACTGTACCTCTTGTGGCACTGGCAGGGAAGGGGCTAACACTAGGGGGCGATCAAAAGGTTAAATATGTGTTCCCTCAGCATGTTCTAACTGTATGGGGATAGGACTGACTAGGGGAGGAGACAGATCGTGTGTTCCTACTTAGTAGGAACACATGATCTGTCTCCTCTCCCCTGACAGCACAGGGATTTGTGTGTTTACACAGACAAATTCCCGTGCTGGCTCTCATGCATGCGGAACTATGTAGAGGCTAGTAGCCAATAGCTTTGGTCTCGTAATTTGATCTGAGCATGCGTGGCACTTTGTCCGTCGGAATTTTCTACACACGATCGGAAAAAGTCTGATCGGATTTTGTTGTCGGAAAATTTGAGAGCAGGATCTTAAATTTTTTCTGTCGGAAATTCCGACGGAAAAAGTCTGATAGAGCCCACACACGGGCGGATTTCCGCCAATATGGTCCGATCGGACATTTTCCATCGGAATTTCCGACCGTGTGTATGGGGCATTAGAGCTCACAATGCCTTCTCTAACAATGTTCTAATTTTTATTTCTGTCCATGGAGAGAAGGAGCCTTTTTTTGTTCAGGCACATTTCAAGGTATGTATCTACTTCCTGGAAAGACAAGTTGGCTCAGATATGACACAACTATGTAAATCCTGGCACATGTGTAGTTTTTGGCTGGGTTCCCCAATATTTGACAGAGATCAGCCCCTTGCTGCAGCCTCTCACCTTGTTTCTTGCTATAAATTCTGGCACTCAATGCCTTTTTTTTTATTGCCAAAAAGGTTTTTAAATTTTGGAAAAACAATGCAATTTCTTTATATTGTGACATGTCAGGAATATATTCATACATAATTGTATTGTGAAAGTCCAATTTAAATGATATATTTAAACAAATAACTGCATTTATGCTTTGTAAAGTTGGTTATGTGTTGGAACCTCTCTCCTGGACTCTTACTTATGTAATTAACTAGCATGACACACTGAGGCTTACCTGTAAAATAAACGGTTATACTGAAGAGGGCAGCATGACGATTCATGTGCTCTGAGCCAACACTAAGCACCTCTTAGATGAATTACTGAAACATATTAGTTAGAAGTCCATACATTGATCTCCTGCTTAATGATTAAGTCACTAGACCATCAATGAACATGAAAAACTGTGACTGCAGTGATAGAGCAGTCCATGGTTGTTTGAATATATCTCTGCTTTTTGTCTTCATGAAATGTCTTCATTATCTGAAATTACATATTGTAGACTTGCAATCATGCACAGCAGGGGGAGGCATATCTATGCATGGTTATACGCAGGAGAGGTTCAGTTATATAGGTGTAGAGGACAAGCATGCATAAATGTTACAGGCCCCCCCCCCACACAGTATACTGCGTCCTTTTTTGTAAAATATAAAATATTGCAGACATCAAACCAGAGGAAGGAAGGAAAAAGGAAAGGAAATTAAGAACTATACAAATGTTTTAGGAGAAAGTACTTTTAAATCATTCCTGTTTCTATAGAAAATTACATTTTTTATAGTGCTGAAGATAATTGAGAATGGATATCATGATTTACTGATAACTGAGGATGTGCGGCCCACGCATCAAACCCTAACAATAAAACGTAACCTTTTAATGTTAAAATAATAAACCAGTAGTTATATAAATTCACTAATGTATGCAGTATTCCAATACTTACAGAAGAAGAATGAGGAGGCAGCTCACCGTTAAAAGCCAATGTTCATATTTATTAAACTATCCAGTGCACAGATTGTCCCACTAGGCGCTTGCAACTCTAATGGAGCTTATTTGTGGGATTTAACAAATGTAGAAGTTAAATGGATTAGTCTGTGCACCGGATAATTTAATAATTATGAACATTGGTTTTTAACGGTGAGTGGCTTCCCCCTTCTTCTTCCGTGAGGATTGGAATATTGCATACATTACCGCTTGCCAAACGCAATATGGAAGTGATTTACCAGGGTTCAGTGGTGGCTGGTGGTATATATATATTTTTTTGGGGGGGCGGCAATCCATCCTCCACGCATCCCCCTTAACCCCCCCTCCTCGCAGTCAGTCAGGTCTCCCTAAAGGTCGATCGGTCCCCTTACTTACCCCATTTAGGTTGCGGGCTTCCCGAATGTTTATATTCCTTGTAATAGGAATAAAAGTGCTAAAAAATAAAACAAAAAAAATAAAGGGACAGTGTGAAAAAATAATAAAAAATCTAAAGCGCCCCCCATGCCTTAGCCCCCGCGCGCAGAAGCGAACGCATACATAAGTAATGCACAAATATGTAAACAGTATTCGCACCACACTTGTGAGGTTTGTTGTTTTTGCTTGTTTTTGTGTTACCCATAGTCTCTGTCAGCACATCATGGTGCTTTCGCGTTAGGGGTGAGGTGCCCTATATATTAAAATGGAAGGGGATTGGCTGTTTATGGCTCTGTGCTAGACCACCTCTGTAAACTCTAAAACAGGGGAACCTGTGTGAACATGGGTTTTGTGTTTAAAACGCTTCGCCCCCATCGTACCTACCACCCCACCCGTAGTGGAGATTTTTGTTTAGTTATGCAGTTATAGTTGTGTCTCCATTCCACCGAGCGTGCCTATACTATTAATTTGGGGGTTGGGTTGGTTAAGTGTGTTGAGGGTTGTGTTAAGGAAATCCTAATTTTTATGTTCTGCCCATATTGTCATAGTAATATGTGCTATGTGCTGTTACAGATTATACTGCAATGTTGGTTTGACATTGTTGCCATCTAGTGGCCAGAGTTAGTTATTATTTTGTCACTAGGAAAAGGAATTCCTTTACATTCAAGGCAGTAACCTTTAACCTGGAACTGGTATCTTCACAGTAAAGAGCAGTAACCTTTAACCTGGAACTGTATTTCCTTCATTTTATGACTGCTCCATGATATAACAGACTGCAGACAGAAGAGCTCTCATCTATTCCTGGATTAATGGTGGAATTGTCTGTGAGTACACTCACTGATAGAGTGAAGCTGCTGTATAATGTTTTAATGTACTGACACATATGTTTTGTTTATGTTTATGTTGTAGTTTTACAAAGTTATTCGGAAAAAGAATACATACAGATTTGATGTCTCACGTTTCTTGACTTCTGAATTATTGTTAAGCTGTCTGACTAGTGTTATACAACAGTTCAATAACGCGAAGCAGAACAGTAAAAAGACAACCACGTGGCAGTCTGGAATAAACTGAGATGCCATTAGTGCAGCATGAGTCTAAGATCAGGAACAAAGTACCAGGCTGATGACACGCTATCGCCGACACAGCAAGGCAGGGAGAACATTCCCAGTGCCCAGCAAGACGATGCACAATCGCATGTGTCCAGATCTTCACGGGCTAGCAAGATGTCCTCAGCAAGTTCCTCAGCAGTTAAAGCTCGTGCCAAGGCAGAAGCTGCCCGCGTCCAGCTACAGTACGCAGAAAAAGAAGCCATGATGATGCAGGAGTTAGCAGCAAAGAAAGCTACCATAGCACAAAAAGAAGCCATGATGATGCAGGAGTTAGCAGCAAAGAAAGCTACCATAGCACAAGAAGAAGCGGAATTAGAAGCAAAATTGCTCATCCTGAAGCGACAGACCGCTGCTGCAGCTGCTGAAGCTGAGGCTGCTGCCTACATGGGAACAAGTCGGTCAGGAAGTGAAAAATCATATAAAGACCCAGAGGTTCCAGAAAAACCTCTATCCTCCACAGATTGTACATCCAGAACCTTACTGATGCGCATACAAAGGAACAGTCTCTTAAACCTGAAGCAAAGGAATTCAGGCCGAGATCAACATCCCCCCTGAGCAGGCCCAAACAACCACATGAGGTCAGCGGCTGCCAGCAAATCAAGAATGAAGCACCAGAAACCCCTAAGAACAAAAAACAAGTGTTCCCATCACCTCAACATATAGATTACATGGGTGAACAACAATGTGCAGTGGATGTCACCAAATATCTCATCCGCAAAGAGATGGTTAGCTCAGGCTTTCTCCAATTTGATGACTGTCCTGAAAACTATTGGGCATGGAAATCCTCCTTTCTGAATGCCACTGAAGGTCTGAACTTTTCACCAGCAGACATACTTAATTTGATGATAAAATGGCTTGGTACCGAGTCAGCAGAGCATGCTAAGAGGATGAGAACAGCAAACCTGTTCAACCCTGCAGCAGGACTCAATATGACCTGGAAAAGACTAGAAGAAACGTATGGATCCCCTGAGGTAATAGAAGGAGCACTGTTGAAAAAACTTGAAGTCTTTCCCAAGGTGGGCTACAGAGACAACGTGCGGCTATAAGAACTAAGTGATCTTCTACTAGAGATAGAATATGCCAAAGAGGATGGCTACTTGCCAGGACTTTCATATCTAGATACAGCTAGAGGCACCAATCCCATAGTAGAGAAACTACCCTCAAATCTGCAAGACAAGTGGATGTCTGTGGGAGGTAAATTCAAAGAAGATTATGGTGTTGCTTTCCCCCCTTTCTCTGTGTTTTCTAGGTTTGTCCGACAGCAAGCGAAAATCCGAAGTGATCCCAGTTTTGCCTTCACCACCAGCGGCAATCAATCACACAGACCTGAGAAACCTCACAGACCTCACGGTAGGACTTCTGTATCCACACACAAAACAGCTGTACCTTCAGAAGTCACAGACTATCAAAGCACCCACAAGGTACACACCATAGAAAACCCTGATAGACATTGCCCAATACACAAAAAAACACATCCACTAAAGAAATGCAAAGGCTTTAGAAGCAAACCCATTGCAGAGCGGATGTCCTTCCTTAAACAGAACGGCATCTGTTTCAAGTGTTGCGGATCCACTTATCACATTGCCAAAGACTGCAAAATACAAGTAGAATGTACAGAATGTGGCAGTGAGAGACATATTGCAGCTTTGCACCCAGGCCCTGCTCCTGTCCCACTAGAGACTGTAGAACCCGGGAAAGATCAGGGCAGGGAGCAACAAGAGACCCCACTCTCCTCAGTGATGTCTAATTGCACTAAAGTATGTGGACAAGGCAAGAGTGCACGTTCATGCTCTAAAATCTGTTTAGTGACTGTGTATCCTACTGGCAAGAGAGAAAGGGCAGTGAAAATGTATGCAGTGCTAGATGAACAGAGCAACAGATCCCTTGCAAAGTCAGAATTCTTTGATATCTTTAATCTTAAGGCAAGTGCAGTTCCATACACTCTGAAGACATGTGCGGGGACAATTGAAACCACAGGGAGAAGAGTTTCTGACTTTACCATTGAATCCTTCAATAAGAAAGTGCAGTTCCCACTTCCTACCCTAATAGAATGTGACATGATACCTGACGACAAAACTGAGATTCCATCTCCAGAAGTAGCCCATCATCACCCTCACCTCCGCTCAATTATGCACCTTATCCCAGCTGTTGAGCCAGATGTTTCTATCCTTCTACTACTTGGGAGAGACATCCTGCAGGTACACAAGGTGCGCCAGCAAATCAATGGACCTTATAATGCCCCCTACGCACAGAGACTGGACCTGGGGTGGGTCATTGTAGGAGAAGTTTGCCTGGGGACAGTGCACCAGCCTGACAATATTACCACTTTGAAGACGTCTGTGTTACCAAATGGACGCGCATCTCTTCTCTGTCCCTGTCACAACAGCTTCGTTGTCAAGGAAAGCTTTGACAGGCCAACACAACACTGTGACCCTTCTACACTATATGGTAAGGAAGAAGTCAATTCCAACATTGAGACAGACAATCTAGGGATTACAGTGTTCCATAAAACTAAAGATGACGATAAACAGGCCCTCTCTATAGAAGATCAAACCTTCTTGCAGATTATGGATAAAGAGGCTTACCAAGATGGCAATCACAGTTGGGTAGCCCCTCTTCCCTTTCGCACACCAAGACGTGTTTTGCCTAGTAACAGGGAGCAAGCCATGAAGCGTTTGCATTCACTTAGCAAAACTCTGCAGAGAAAGCCAGAAGTGAAAAGAGATTTCACTGAATTCATTAAAGGGATGCTAGACAATGATCACGCTGAAGTTGCAGGACCACTTGAAGCAGACAGGGAACACTGGTATCTACCAATGTTCGGTGTTTACCATCCACACAAACTTAACCAAATGATGCAATCTTCACACACAGATCAGTGGTTCTATGTATCTACAGAGCAAAACCCTGCAGATTATGCCACTAGACCTACTCAAGCAGCATGCCTTCAGAACTCTATATGGTTCTCAGGCCCATCCTTTCTGTATCAACCACACTGTGAGCAGATAGACACTGCTAATGCTTATCCACTCATAGAGCCCGAAGCTGACCCTGAAATCAGATCGGAAATTACGAGTTTCAGCACCAAAGCTTCTGAAGCCACACTTCACTCACATTGCTTTGATAGATTTTCTTGCTGGAAGATATTAGTTAAGACTCCAGCCAGACTCATCCATGTCGCTAAAACCTTCCGGAGAGAAACCAATAGCGATCAAGTCAGAAGGTGGGAAAGTTTCCATGAACAGGTCAATCTAGTAGAACTTGCCCAGGCAAAGTCTGTTATAATTTCTTCTGTTCAAAACAAACATTTCCAGAAGGAAATTGACTGCATCAAAAAACAGAAGACATTCCCAAAACAAAGCCGTCTTAGGAAGCTTAGTCCCTTTCTAGACAAGAATGGGTTGTTGAGAGTAGGTGGACGTTTGTCTCTTGCTGAAATTTCAGAGGAAGAGAAACAGCCTGTCATCATACCTTATGATCACCACATTGCAGCACTGCTTGTTAGGTACTATCACGAACAAGTAGTTCACCAAGGGCGACACATCACAGAAGGTGCAATTAGATCCGCAGGTTTCTGGATTCTTGGTGGCAAACGCTTGGTATCAGCTGTTATACACAAATGTGTCATCTGTCGCAAGCTGCGGGGAAGATTACAAAGTCAAAAGATGGCAGAGCTACCAGAGGACAGAGTAATTGCTCAACCACCTTTCACCAATGTGGGCTTAGATGTATTTGGTCCATGGTCTGTTTTAACCCGTCGCACTAGAGGAGGCAGTGCAGACAGTAAACGATGGGCAGTTCTTTTCACTTGTTTGTCCACCCGAGCTGTACACATAGAGCTACTTGAAGCTATGTCAACATCAAACTTTATTAATGCCCTGAGGAGATTCTTCTCAATTCGTGGCCCAGCAAGACTGCTCCGTTCTGACAGAGGAACAAACTTTGTGGGAGCCTGCAAAGAACTTAACATTTGTGACAGCGAATCACAATTGCAAGACTTTCTCCAAGACAGAGGATGTACATGGGTCTTTAATCCTCCACACTCCTCACATATGGGTGGTGTCTGGGAGAGACTTATAGGTATTGCCAGACGAATCTTGGATGCTATGTTGCTACAAACCAAACCTGTTCACTTGACCCATGAGACTTTAAGCACCTTTATGGCAGAGGTTTCAGCTATTATGAATGCCAGGCCTATAGTTCCTGTGTCCTCAGACCCAGATACACCTATGGTCCTTACCCCAGCAATGTTGTTGACTCAAAAGTTGAACTCTTTGTCTGCTCCATCTGGAACCATAAGTACAACACAAGTTCATGCAAAACAATGGAAGCAAGTACAATGCTTGGCAGACACCTTTTGGAAAAGATGGAAGAGAGAGTATCTGTCAAATTTGCAACGCCGCAGGAAATGGACTGAGGATCGCCCAAATGTAAAAGTGGGTGATGTTGTTTTGTTGAAGGACAGCCAAGAGGGCAGAAATGAGTGGCCCGTAGGACGTATTGTCAATGCTCTACCAAGCAGAGATGGCAAGGTCAGAAAGGTGGAGGTCAAGATTGTGAAAAATGAGACCACCAGAATTTATCTCAGACCTGTAACTGACATTATAGTTTTGATATCGGACTAGCTAGGATTCCATTTTCCTGTTTATATGTTTTTTCTGCATAGCAGTGGTTATTTATGTAATGACATAATAAATTATGCCAGACAGGGAGTGTTCTGCCCATATTGTCATAGTAATATGTGCTATGTGCTGTTACAGATTATACTGCAATGTTGGTTTGACATTGTTGCCATCTAGTGGCCAGAGTTAGTTATTATTTTGTCACTAGGAAAAGGAATTCCTTTACATTCAAGGCAGTAACCTTTAACCTGGAACTGGTATCTTCACAGTAAAGAGCAGTAACCTTTAACCTGGAACTGTATTTCCTTCATTTTATGACTGCTCCATGATATAACAGACTGCAGACAGAAGAGCTCTCATCTATTCCTGGATTAATGGTGGAATTGTCTGTGAGTACACTCACTGATAGAGTGAAGCTGCTGTATAATGTTTTAATGTACTGACACATATGTTTTGTTTATGTTTATGTTGTAGTTTTACAAAGTTATTCGGAAAAAGAATACATACAGATTTGATGTCTCACGTTTCTTGACTTCTGAATTATTGTTAAGCTGTCTGACTAGTGTTATACAACAGTTCAATAACGCGAAGCAGAACAAGGAAATTCTAAGCTCTCTTATCAGTGACTTTATTAACTCACACTTCTGAAATATTCATAGCCTTAAAGATTGTTGATATTTTAGGGCTGTCCATGTGCTAAGAGCAATACCTGCAGGGACAGGAATAGCCCATGCACTCTATAACCTCTATCAGTCATAATCTAGAACATTGTCACTTCCTATTAACCAGGCAATAGGAACAAAATGACTTGTAAATGTCCACATGAGTCACAGCGTGTGCTGCTCTGCATTCTGATGACTTTGCTAGGTAAATAGAGAAGCCCCTACATTACTGAGTTAGATTCAGCACAAAGGCCATGTCATTATCAAGAGAGAATTCTTCACCAATAGATTCAAATCTGGATTTCTTTATTAAGTCTGTATGTAGTGACCACGTCTCCCTCCCTCCATCAATGCACACAGTTAATGTGCTCCTTCTGCTAATGTAAATGCTGAAATAAAGTGTTTTCTGGGGTTTTCCATGTCTTGAAAAATGTCCATTTGGTTGACCAGAGACATAAGGCCATCCTTAGTGGACATATGTAGCACGTGACATATAAATCGAAATGCAAAAAAATGTCCTATTAAATACACTTTTCAAAGTTTTTAGTTTACCAACTCCAACCAAGTCAGAAAATTACCCCAAAAAGTCCTGCCTGTCCATTCCTGCCCTGCTCTCTGTCTTCCTGTGTAGTAAGTTTTTTTTTTTTACCCCTCAGACTGATGACTATAGACCAGGGATCCTCAACTACAGCCCTCCAGCTGTTGCAGAACTACACATCCATGAGGCATTGCAAAACTCTGACTTTCACAGACATGACTAGGCATGATGGGGAATTGTAGTTCCTGAACAACTGGAGGGCCATAGTTTGAAAACCCCCTGCTATAGACTACTATGATTGAGATCCAGAATGGGGCTCTAGGAAATGAAGGAAGTTTAACAGAATAGGTAATCGGCCATATGATCAGACAGACTGTAAAACTGTCTATGGATGGATCCACTATGGGACTTCTCCTTTCTTGTATCTAACATATTTTATTGCTGGGGAGTGTTTTCGTGGAGCAAAGACCAGAACGTAGAGCCCTTTGGTGGGAACAGATTTGCTGAAATTGGCTGAAGGAGTCACTGACTGACAGAGAGGTGTGGTGGTGAGAGCATCGGCTCTGTCATCCTGGGCCCCCTAAGTGTCCATTAGTCATAGTCTGTTGCCTAAGTTGCCTTGTAGATGACCTGTGTATAAGAACGGGACACTGAAATGCGGTGTCTCCTTCAAAATGTCGCATCTGGAGCAGGTGTACATATCATGGGACTGGAGGGCACCTGTATGACAGCATCAGGTTATGATACAGAGCCTCTCAGGTATATGGCTTGCTTCTATGTCGGGGT
>CM053027.1:75412706-75469199 GCA_028564925.1 Lithobates sylvaticus
ATATGACATCTTTCAGAACAAGCCGCTGGGGCAGCACGGTGATTGGTAGTGTGGTGTGTCGCCCCGACACACTGTATCTCTGATCGCGGTAAAGAGCCTATGACGTATCCAATGACAGCTGATCACAGCATAAGTAGGGAGTGCCTGTTATCAGCATTCCCCTATTCACACTGACAGAGCTTGAGTAGAGGAGACCCGATAAGCGGCTCTCCTGACAGGGGGGATCTGCACTGATAATCAGTGCAGTGATTATCAGTGCATCCCCATCAGCGATGCCCACCAGTGATGCCCACTAGTGCCCACCAGTGATGCCCACCAGTGCCCACCAGTGATGCCCATTATTGTCCATCAGTGATGCCTTTCAGAGCCCATCAGTGATGTCTGTCAGTGCCTCCTCATCAGTGCCATCTATCAGTGCTCATCAGTGCCACCCATCAGTGCCGCCCATCAGTGCCCATCAGTGGCGCCTATCAGAGCACATCAGTGCCAACTATTGCCAACTGCTCATAAAGGCTGCCTGTCATTTCCACCTATCAGTGTCCATCAGTGCCACCTATCAGTGCCCATGAGTGCCGCCTATCAGTTCCAATTAGTGCTGCATATTAGTGCCTCCTCTTCAGTGCCCATCAGTGCTGCCTTATCAGTGCCCATAAGTGAAGGAGAAAACTTACTTATTTACAACATTTTATAACAGAAATGAACAAAAACTTTTTTCTCTTCAACATTTTCAGTCTTTTTTCATTTGTTTAGTAAGAAGAAAAAAAAAAGAACTGTGGTGATTATATACCCCCTAAAGAAAGCTCTATCTGTCTCCAAAAAATTTGTAAAACATTTGTTTGGGTACTGCGTTGCATGACCGCGCAATTGTCAATCGAATTGCAACATTGTTGAAAGCTGAAAATTGGCCTGGGCAAGAAGGGGATGAATGTGTTCTGCACTGAAGTGGTTAAAGAGACAATAGGGCTGATTTACTAAAGGAAAATAGACTGCACACTTTGCAAGTGCAGTTGCATTCATGGAGCTTAGTGAATGTGGTAAAGCTCTGCTGATATCCATCATTCAATCATGTGCAAGCGAAAATGCATTTTTATTTTTATTTTCTTTGCACCTGATTGGGTTTTCTTTACAAAGTGAAGTTTTACCCATTTACTAATTTCTGGGGGAAATGAATCCAGCTGCACTTGCAAAGTACACAGTCTGTTAGCATTTAGTAAATCAACCTCAAATGTCATCTTGCCCATCCAAGTGACGATATTAATACTCACGCTGCTTCTTACTCCTCCACAGACAGCACTGAGATAGCGGGTTTCAGTGACCCAGTGGAAGGGGAAAGATATTACTCCCTGGACTGCCAAAAGGGTTCACATTCCCCTTTATACTTGAAAGTGCTGGTAGTGTCGGTGGAAGCTCTGGTAAGGTGGGGTTGGGGAGAAACTGTCACTTTACCCAATATGAACAATGTGACAGTATCTCTTTAACCTTTTCTCAGCCACCAATGGAAGACCTATAGTGGAACAAAACTGTTTGCAGATGGCCAGGTTGATATACCATAAGTCAGCTGCATTCACTCTTCGGCTTTAGGCTTGTGGTTGCTTCAGCAAACATATAATTGTGACCCACCCTCCCTCCCAGCCGCTACTGCTGCTCCGCTACCTGAACTGAGCCCTGTGTTCCTGTCCATGTGTGCTGCAGGCTTTGCAGATCTTATTTACACAGTGTATTTCTGCACCCAGGAGTCACAGGTGTTTACGTACAGCTGCAGGAAGCAGCCTGTACAAATTCAGGGGACTCTAAGATAATAATGCATATGACACTGTGACAGACCTACATAGAGTTCAAGTATAAAAATAATATATGATATGGCGGGCCTCATTTAAAGTCCCAAGCTCCTTTTCTGTCATGCAACTCACAACAGGGATGTAGGCCCACCATTTGGCTGTGCCAGGTCACAGCTTCCTTCATGTATTATAAAAATAATTATAATAATACAATTTTTACATTTTAGAGTGCTTATATCCAACAATTACCATGGAAGCCACAAATCAGTGTTTTCATGTTCTGGGCACAGATGTGCTTTAAGCTAGCAGTAAACAAAAAGTTACCATATACAAAAAAACAAAAACCTAGGCAGCTAAATTTGAGGTACCAATTGATTGTAATAAAATTTGAAAAATGTACTGTACATAATATAAAAGCTTATGAACAGTAAAAAAGACACATATCATTACAGACATAAACATAAACACAGAGTTTGTATAGTATTATGTAGTAATTCCCTCATCATCCCTATTAAAATCAGGTGATGGGTTGCTTAATATAGCTTGGCTGTAGTTCTCTTCCTGATGAAGTGGGCAGCGACCCATAAAACACATCAAAGTCACAGCAAGCAACCCATCACTCGATTTTAGTAGGGATGATGAGGGAATTACTACATAGCACTACACAAACTCTCTGTAGATGTTCATGTCTGTACTGATACGTGTCTTTTTTACAGTTCATATGCTTTTATATTTTGTATAATACATTTTTGATACGTTATTACAATCAATTGGTACTGTTAGTCCTCAAATTTAGCTGCTTAGGTTTTTTTGTGTAGAATAGATTCTTTGTTAGGATGTGGTGCCGGACACTTTGTGTCCATAATTAGAAGGACCCTCTTGGTGTCCCTTCCTCCCATCAATTCATTTTTCAAAGTTAACATAGCCCCTGAACCAAACCCTCAACCTATCCCTTGCCCTTATCCTAGCCCTTAAACGTAACCTTAATCCTTATACTTAAACTTAACCTAAAGATAGCCCCTTACCCTATTAACACAAAGTCAACTGTAGTCACGCCAACAATCATGTAAAAAATGTTAGTAACACACTGATGTAAATGCCAAAGTTATGCCGAAGAATATCAGCTCTAAATTTCAAATGCAAGACTAATTGTGAAATGAATGATGGACTTTATAGGCACCACAATAACATCATATTAAAATTCAATAATTTTATCAACAAAGTATAACAAAGCTAAAAACATTCACTATTACATAATAACACAGCAATGTTGCCTTTAAACATATAACACACCACCTATTTAACCAATAGCATTATGCTAGCTATACGTCAAAAGAACCATGGAACTAGGTCCAGTCGGTATTGTTGCACCAGATATAGCGTTTGAAGAATAGGAGGTGTGCCGTATCTCATCTTAGCTCTACATGTTGCGTGTGTGAACGCTTCCTCAGGAGCTTAGGCATGTATTATCTTTTCAATCAAAATAACATGCAAAAAGGGGTATCCAGGATGCAACGGACAATACAGGAATGTAAAGCCAAAAATATATTGATCTAGACCAATGGAGATTACACAGCAAACCCAGCTCTAGAGTATCGTTGTCAGTACTAAAAAAAAAAAATTTTCCTCCTATTCTTCAAACACCATATCTGGTGCAACAATACCAAATGGACCTAGTTCCATGGTTCTTTTGATGTATAGATAGCATAGTTCTATTGGTTCAACGTGGTGTGTTATATGTTTAAAGGCAACATTGCTGTGTAATTATGTAATAGTGAATGTTTTTAGCATTGTTATACTTTGTTAATAAAATTAATGAATTTGAATACGTTGTTATTGTGGTACCTATAAAGTCCATTATTAATTTCACAATTAGTCTTGAAAAAATATATAGGGATGTGGCACTTTTGTACCATTGTATCCACATTACCACTCTGTGATGATACAACTAAAACCTTTTCCTGAATGTCAAATGACCTAAACTTGGAAATTCTCCAATAACAATTAAAACCAACGTCTGATGCTATGCAGCTTGCACAACATTCGGGTCGTTCACAATCTAGAATATATAAAGGACACAGCAAATTGGCATTCTTTATGTAATAAGAATGCTTTATTACTTGTAAAAAGACAAAGTCATCACTTGCATATTAAAGATCGTAGAAGGCAGAGCTGCAATCCTATCAAATACTTGAGTAACATAAACAAATGTACTTAACACTTATGTAATACAAACGCACACATCGATTCACATGAAAGTTCAGTGAGTGCAGTCATGTGATCTAAACTATGTCTATAAGTAACCATTGTCTGTTACCTAAAGTATTATTAATATGTACATAATGCTGGTAAACTTTATATTTCTAGGTGGTGACATATGTCAAGGGAAGGAAGCTTAGGTGTCATTAACATGTGGGTGGGGTCCACTCGCCTGGTGCATGCAGGGTCATTTTGCGCCCTCTCACTCGTCTCCTTCCTCCGGACTCTTCGGTGTATGCACTCACTGATGCCAGTACCAGGCGGGGCTGCGTTCATGTGGCATCAACATTATGGTGGCACCCCGACATAGAAGCAAGCCATATACCTGAGAGGCTCTGTATCATAACCTGATGCTGTCATACAGGTGCCCTCCAGTCCCATGATATGTACACCTGCTCCAGATGCGACATTTTGAAGGAGACACCGCATTTCAGTGTCCCGTTCTTATACACAGGTCATCTACAAGGCAACTTAGGCAACAGACTATGACTAATGGACACTTAGGGGGCCCAGGATGACAGAGCCGATGCTCTCACCACCACACCTCTCTGTCAGTCAGTGACTCCTTCAGCCAATTTCAGCAAATCTGTTCCCACCAAAGGGCTCTACGTTCTGGTCTTTGCTCCACGAAAACACTCCCCAGCAATAAAATATGTTAGATACAAGAAAGGAGAAGTCCCATAGTGGATCCATCCATAGACAGTTTTACAGTCTGTCTGATCATATGGCCGATTACCTATTCTGTTAAACTTCCTTCATTTCCTAGAGCCCCATTCTGGATCTCAATCATAGTAGTCTATAGCAGGGGGTCTTCAAACTATGGCCCTCCAGTTGTTCAGGAACTACAATTCCCATCATGCCTAGTCATGTCTGTGAATGTCAGAGTTTTGCAATGCCTCATGGGATGTGTAGTTCTGCAACAGCTGGAGGGCTGTAGTTGAGGATCCCTGGTCTATAGTCATCAGTCTGAGAGGTAGAACAAAAAAAAACTTACTACACAGGAAGACAGAGAGCAGGGCAGGAATGGACAGGCAGGACTTTTTGGGGTAATTTTCTGACTTGGTTGGAGTTAGTAAACTAAAAACTTTGAAAAGTATCTTCAATAGGATTTTTTTTTTGCATTTCGGTCTTAATGTCATGTACTACATATGTCCACTAAGGATGGCCTTATGTCTCTGGTCAACCTAATGGACATTTTTCAAGACATGGAAAACCCCAGAAAACCTTTTATTTCAGCATTTACATTAGCAGAAGGAGCCCATTAACTGTGTGCATTGATGGAGGGAGGGAGACGTGGTCACTACATACAGACTTAATAAAGAAATCCAGATTTGAATCTATTGGTGAAGAATTCTCTCTTGATAATGACATGGCCTTTGTGCTGAATCTAACTCAGTAATATAGGGGCTTCTCTATTTACCTAGCAAAGTCATCAGAATGCAGAGCAGCACACGCTGTGACTCATGTGGACATTTACAAGTCATTTTGTTCCTATTGCCTGGTTAATAGGAAGTGACAATGTTCTAGATTATGACTGATAGAGGTTATAGAGTGCATGGGCTATTCCTGTCCCTGCAGGTATTGCTCTTAGCACATGGAAAGCCCTGAAATATCAACAATCTTTATGGCTTGAATATTTCAAGTGTGAGTTAATAAAGTCACTGATAAGAGAGCTTAGAATTTCCTTTCTTCTATCTAAATAACTGGTCTCTAAAATTTTAGCATTATGTAGATAATGCTTCCAGTAAATGCAGCTGTCAACCTCATTAACCGTTAAAGTAATAGAGGACGCAAAAAGAGAATTTGATTCTTATTTCTGAAGAAGTGTAGGAGTAATAAAGTGTCACTAGCAGGGAGACCCAAGTGACTTCTGAATTCCCCAGAATCTTATGAGTATGACTAGTACACATAAAGAGCTCCAGGACCCAGTTCTATTGTAATCAGCCAAATCCTCAACAGGGATACAACTCAACTCAGGCAGAGGCTCTGCATATGTATATATTGTACAAAACAGAAAACAGGCGGCTATTGCTTGTTGTTTATTTGCGAGTAGCTGACATTTTTGTTAGGTACAATGGTCTTTTACTTTTTTCTACTAATGAAGCCACATTAGTGGCAAAATATGTTGGGATTAGGTTGAGATAAATGGTTTTTTTATTAACCACTTTACTCCCTTCCTGACCAGAGCACTTTTTTGCGATACGGCACTGCGTCGCTTTAACTGACAATTACGCGGTCGTGCGACGTTGTACCTAAACAAAAATATTTTATTAGCTCTGCGGTTTTGTATGTTTTATAAACAAAGAAAGAGCGCCAATTTTGAAAAAAAAAGCAAGATGGTGTTATGCCAAGTAAATAGATACTTAACATGTCACGCTCGTGGAATGGAGACAAACTACTATACTTACAAATCTCCAGAGGTGGTCTAGCACTAGAATTATTGCTCTCACACTAACGTCCATGGCGATACCTCACAAGTGTGGTGCGAATGCTGTTTACATATTCGTGCATTACTTATGTATGCGTTCGCTTCTGCGCGCGGGGGCTAAGGCATGGGGGCGCTTTCGATTTTCTTTTTTTTTTACACTGTCCCTTTATTTTTTTTATTTTTTTTATCACTTTTATTTCTATTACAAGGAATATAAACATTCGGGAAGCCCGCAACCTAAATGGGGTAAGTAAGGGGATCGATCGACCTCCCGGGAGGCGGTGCAGGAGACCTGACTGACTGCGCGGAGGGGGGGTTGACGGGGGATGGGTGAAGGGTGGATGCCGCCCCCCCCCCCAAAAAAAATATATATACCACCAGCCACCACTGAACCCTGGTAAACCACTTCCGTATTGCGTTTGGCAAGCGGTAATGTATCCAATATTCCAATCCTCACGGAAGAAGAAGGGGGAAGCCACTCACCGTTAAAAAACAATGTTCATAATTATTAAATTATCCGGTGCACAGACTAATCCATTTAACTTCTACATTTGTTAAATCCTACGAATAAGCTCCATTAGAGTTGCAAGCACCTAGTGGGACAATCTGTGCACTGGATAGTTTAATAAATATGAACATTGGCTTTTAACGGTGAGCTGCCTCCTCCTTCTTCTTCTGTAAGTATTGGAATACTGCATACATTAGTGAATTTATATAACTACTGGTTTATTATTTTAACATTAAAAGGTTACGTTTTATTGTTAGGGTTTGATGCGTGGGCCGCACATCCTCAGTTATCAGTAAATAATGATATCCATTCTCAATTATCTTCAGCACTATAAAAAATGTAATTTTCTATAGAAACAGGAATGATTTAAAAGTACTTTCTCCTAAAACATTTGTATAGTTCTTAATTTCCTTTCCTTTTTCCTTCCTTCCTCTGGTTTGATGTCTGCAATATTTTATATTTTACAAAAAAGGACGCAGTATACTGTGCCTGTAACATTTATGCATGCTTGTCCTCTACACCTATATAACTGAACCTCTCCTGCGTATAACCATGCATAGATATGCCTCCCCCTGCTGTGCATGATTGCAAGTCTACAATATGTAATTTCAGATAATGAAGACATTTCATGAAGACAAAAAGCAGAGATATATTCAAACAACCATGGACTGCTCTATCACTGCAGTCACAGTTTTTCATGTTCATTGATGGTCTAGTGACTTAATCATTAAGCAGGAGATCAATGTATGGACTTCTAACTAATATGTTTCAGTAATTCATCTAAGAGGTGCTTAGTGTTGGCTCAGAGCACATGAATCGTCATGCTGCCCTCTTCAGTATAACCGTTTATTTTACAGGTAAGCCTCAGTGTGTCATGCTAGTTAATTACATAAGTAAGAGTCCAGGAGAGAGGTTCCAACACATAACCAACTTTACAAAGCATAAATGCAGTTATTTGTTTAAATATATCATTTAAATTGGACTTTCACAATACAATTATGTATGAATATATTCCTGACATGTCACAATATAAAGAAATTGCATTGTTTTTCCAAAATTTAAAAACCTTTTTGGCAATAAAAAAAAAGGCATTGAGTGCCAGAATTTATAGCAAGAAACAAGGTGAGAGGCTGCAGCAAGGGGCTGATCTCTGTCAAATATTGGGGAACCCAGCCAAAAACTACACATGTGCCAGGATTTACATAGTTGTGTCATATCTGAGCCAACTTGTCTTTCCAGGAAGTAGATACATACCTTGAAATGTGCCTGAACAAAAAAAGGCTCCTTCTCTCCATGGACAGAAATAAAAATTAGAACATTGTTAGAGAAGGCATTGTGAGCTCTAATGCCCCATACACACGGTCGGAAATTCCGATGGAAAATGTCCGATCGGACCATATTGGCGGAAATCCGCCCGTGTGTGGGCTCTATCAGACTTTTTCCGTCGGAATTTCCGACAGAAAAAATTTAAGATCCTGCTCTCAAATTTTCCGACAACAAAATCCGATCAGACTTTTTCCGATCGTGTGTAGAAAATTCCGACGGACAAAGTGCCACGCATGCTCAGATCAAATTACGAGACCAAAGCTATTGGCTACTAGCCTCTACATAGTTCCGCATGCATGAGAGCCAGCACGGGAATTTGTCTGTGTAAACACACAAATCCCTGTGCTGTCAGGGGAGAGGAGACAGATCATGTGTTCCTACTAAGTAGGAACACACGATCTGTCTCCTCCCCTAGTCAGTCCTATCCCCATACAGTTAGAACATGCTGAGGGAACACATATTTAACCTTTTGATCGCCCCCTAGTGTTAGCCCCTTCCCTGCCAGTGCCACAAGAGGTACAGTATGTGTATGAGGTTTCCCTTTTTCCTCGTACCTTCTTAATCCCTCACTGCCCCATCCCCCCCTCCACCCATTATGCCTTAATGGTGTAATGTGCAGTGAGCTTTATATTAATGTGAGTATTATGTTGTAGTTTTTTTGTGACCTCATGTTTATATGGTTTGTATCTCTTTAAGACTAAGGCTGGATTCACACCTATGCATTTTTAGTGCTTTTTGCATTTTGCAGATTTGCACTACAGAACATGTACCATAGGAAACCATGTTAAATGGACTGTAGTGCAACTCTGCAAAATGCAAAAAGCACAAAAAATGCATAGGTGTGAATCCAGCCTTAAGGAGGCATAAAAGAGCTTTTCTTCCCTGCCCCCCCCCATCTATGTAATTAAAGCCTGTATGGGGGAAATATTAGAAGGGGGCGGCCCTAGTCAAGGCTGTAGTGTGCCATGTTTCAGTTTAACAAAGTTGAATTTGATCTTATGTCTTTAGTGTGCAATTTTCTGCTTTCTTATTAAGTTCATAGAAGCCTCCTTTGGTTGGCAGAGTACCAGAGGTGATGGATTTTCATACAGGCTTGGAAAGTTGACATCTCTTTATATAACTCTCTAAAACCTGCTTAAAGCCCCCCTCCAGTCAATTTTTTTTCCCGAGCAGTATGGGCAAAACGTCTTGTTTTGTCTAGGGGTGAACACAGAGCCTATGCTCACTCGATACTTTGATGAACTGTTCCTGATGTCTTCATGTCCAGAGTCAGTCTATTGGCATGATGATGTCAGGAGCATCCCACTGAACAAGCTAGACCATGGAGGGGGGGCATTTGCCACAGGGACCAGTCTTGCACTGTAAAGCCCCATACACACGGTCGGAAAATCCGACCACCAAATCCATCGGATTTGGTCCGACGGATTTAGTCCGACACTGGTGTTGCATACACGCGGTCGGACAAAGTTGTCGGAAAATCCGATCATTCTGAACGTGGTGACGTTTGTTGCGTACGACGGGACTACGTAGAGGCTAGTAGCCAATAGCTTTGGTCTTGTAATGTGATCTGAGCATGCGTGGCACTTTGTCCGGTCGGAATTCGCTACACACGATCGGAATTGGTATGATCGGACTTTGTTGTCGGAAAATCTATCCAGCAGGAGATAGAACTTTGCCCGTCGGACAATCCGATGGAAACTGTCCGATGGTGCCTACACACGGTCGGAATTTCCGACAACATTGTCCGATAGGACAGAATCCATCGGAAAATCCGACCGTGTGTATGGGGCTTAAGGATTGGAGGATTAGGTGAGTTTATCTTGGCTCTCCAATCTACTAGACAAAAACGAGCAGTTAAGCCATGCATAGAAATCAAAAGGAAGAACTCCGGACAGCCGCACACCGGGAAAATAAAATCCAAAGGGTTTATTTAAAAGCAAAAAGACACTACAATCCAAACACGGCAAAAAGGGGGGTACAGAGCTGACGCGTTTCGCACTGTATTTCAGTGCTTACTCATAGCTGATATACTCTCAAATGGACATCAAATATATATGGTTACAACGTATAGGTCACATAATTACATGATCGAAAAAAGCTGTGGCAAACAAGCAGAGTCTGATGTTGATTGGATTTCAAGATGTGCAGCTGAAATGGACCATGAGACCGAGTATAACCAATTAAAAAGACAAGCAAATTAAAAACTTATAGTGAAGAAACCGGGAAATTTGAAATATCGTATGAAACAATTCTATTTTGTGTAAATAAATGAACCACAATTCTTTTTTATGTGAATAAATAAATAAGCCAGAATGCATGGGTGAGTGCGTTGAATTGCTTCAGAAACTCAAATACTATAGTGGAGTCTTGAAAGGTATGTGCATTTTGCAATTCTTTTTTATGTGAATAAATAAATAAAAGAGCCAGAATGCATGGGTGAGTGCGTTAAATTGCTTCAAAAACTCAAAGACTATAGTGGAGTCTTGAAAAGTATGTGCATTTTGCAGGTGCATTTTGCAATTCTTTTTTATGTGAAAAAATAAATAAGCCAGAATGCATGGGTGAGTGCGTTAAATTGCTTCAAAAACTCAAAGACTATAGTGGAGTCTTGAAAAGTATGTGCATTTTGCAGGTGCATTTTGCAATTCTTTTTTATGTGAAAAAATAAATAAGCCAGAATGCATGGGTGAGTGCGTTAAATTTCTTCAGAAACTCAAATACTATAGTGGAGTCTTGAAAAGTATGTGCATTTTGCAGGTGTATTTAGCAATTCTTTTTTATGTGAATAAATAAATAAAATAAAAGAGCCAGAATGCATGGGTGAGTGCGTTAAATTGCTTCAGAAACTCAAAAATTATAGTGGAGTCTTGGAAAGTATGTGCATTTTGCAGGTGTATTGATATCAGTTGACGTTAAACGGTGTGTAAAGTGTAATCACAGTGGTTCAATCATATGTATGAATGAACCAACATAATGGATAATGGATGGGCAAATAATTAATAAATAAATGAGTGTTAACCGAATTCCTTGAGCAAAGCCCATTGAGCAGCACATGTGGAAATCCAAAAATATTTACAAAAACTGATGCATTCATAGTGATAGCAGTATACATTGTGTAGTGAAAGTGACAGTATTTCCTGAAGGATTAATATCAAATCAATACATTTGTGCTATATTGTATAAATCAATACATCAGTATTATATTGTGTGCACATGGTGGTCTTTTCCCATAGTAATCCCATTTGTAGAAATGGCAAAAATTGGGTGACACACTAACAGCAAAAAACCTTTGAATAGTAAAACATTAAATCTGAATGGAATCGGCAGCTGTAAAACCTATGGAAGATGTATCCATATCGCCTAATCATCATTGTTAATGTAATAGTGCCCCATTGGTAACCTGCACGAGACACAGACCGCTGTGTCTTGATAATTGGTTTATTGCAGAATCCTGCTTGCTACACACAAATGAAGCCGATGTTGAGCCTTTATTGGTTACTCTATGTGTGTAGAAGATGTACGGTCAGTAACTGGAATTCATCGCTTTGAGAACTAGTTAAAGTAAGAAATTAACCCTATCAGAAGGTATCGGCCATCACATTTAAAATGGGACTTTGACCGATATCGATGTGTGTATGGGGCACTGAGATTTAGAGATATCGCGGAAACTGGCAAAAACTAGTGGAAAGGAGGAGGAGAAGACAGCCTAGTTTATCCTTACAGACGGAGATCAACCATTACCAATGTTTATCTGTAATCTGGATGTTTAAGAAGCATATCTCATAGCCTTATATGCCTATATGGCTGTATATGGTGGAAAACTTTATAGGGGAGGGATATGACAACCGAAAAGATGTGTGTGAAGCACATGATAGGTCTTGTAATTACATTAGGATCCAAAGAGAAAAGAAAAAGGCGAAAGGATTTTATCACTCATAAAAGTGGGAAACATCCCATTCAAAATTCAAACCTGACGGAATTCTCGTATTGAAAATGAAGATCCAATAAACTTCACGTTTACATAATAGACGGAATTTGTCCCCTCCCCGTTTAGGCGTTACTATCTTTTCAACCCCTTGCATAACCAAACTGGAAACATCCTTTGCATGCACCAGGTTCCAATGTTTAGCTACATTGGTAGAATGATTTTTGGTAATGTCATACAAGTGGTCGTATAGCCGGTCCTTCAAACGGCGTGTAGTGCGACCAACATATTGAATGTGACAACTGGTGCATGTAATGATGTAAACCAGGAATGAGTTAAGCCATGCAGGTAGAAAAAGAAATTGCCCGGAGTTCAGCTTTAACTTTGTTTAACTCACTACAGTCCTTCTGCCATCATCATGCTAACTGACATCATCCTGTCTGAGGAAAGTTCTTCAGTGACTATTATAGTCATTTTATTATTGGTTAGCAGGTGGTCATTTTCAGGTTTTTGTCCTCTAGATAATTGGCCTAAGTACAGAAATTATACTGATTTTAGAGAGGCCCCCTATGGAGGGGTTTCTGGCTAACAAAGATCATTGCTATTCCCTTGTAGTATTTGTCTTTACACAGGAGATTTATTTTTAAACATGGAAAGTGACTTGAAGTTTACTGTAAGTTGAAGGCTTTGAAGATAATATATGCCTGTGCACTCCTCGCAGTTCTGCAAAACTATAACTAGAGGCATATTCAAATTGCGAGGCATATTAATTATGATTATATTGCAGTGTGACATTTTGTCATATCTTTTTTTTTCTTTAACATTTTATTAATTTTCAGTAGAAAAAAGCATACAGATCTTTTACAAAAGAGGAAAAGAATAGAGAGTGTACGCATCACCTGTGCACCAAGTGCAGATAGAAATCTGTATAGGTTATACAGTATCTGAATATAGTCCTACGAAAAACAAAATTGCCCACAAGTGACATGGTGTACATTTTCTATGTATACTTAGTATGAATAGGCAAAGCAAAATGTCACCAAAACATCATGAACCTTTACACTTGTTAAGGGCAAGCTCTCTCAATGTGCGTGTACATCTCCTGAAGGTTAATGCATTGTAATACCTTTGGCCAACCAGGTAGCTGGAAGAAATAGTTATCGACACTGTTGCTATTATGTTAGTTTGTGTATATAAATATGGGCATCATTTTGGCCTTCTTCAGCGGAATGAGAGATTTTCTTTACCTCATCTGTTGGATAGTTTTTCTATATATAGCAGCTCTTTCATCATTTTGAGAAGTGACGGTTCAAGTCATTCTCTCTAAGTATGCAAAGTCTGACCGTGAGTAGAAAGATATGGACCCATTGTTGTTTGGTTTGGGTGTGGCTGGCAGGTTCCATTTCCCAATGGCCAAACAAGGCTAGCCTAGGATCCTCCAGAACGTTGTGGGCATAAATAGTGGAAACATATGATACATGTATATGTTTCCAGAAATTACGGATTAGAGGGCAGTGCCAGAAGTAGTGTGCTAGTGTGGCTGTCTTGTACCGACATTTTGGGAATAGATGGTCAAGCTTCATCTGCTGACTGCAGTTGTTGGGTGACAAATAAGCATGGTGCATTTTTTTTGTATTGTGCCTAGTGCCATACCTTTTTCAAGA
Organism: Lithobates sylvaticus; assembly: GCA_028564925.1. Lineage (NCBI taxonomy): Eukaryota > Metazoa > Chordata > Amphibia > Anura > Ranidae > Lithobates > Lithobates sylvaticus. The sequence goes on from CM053027.1 coordinate 75,426,595, forward strand.
CTATTTCAAATCCCTGAAATATTTTATGTACTATGTTGTCTACTGGGAAGTCGATGTGCCATTTTTGGATGTTCGATTTATACATTTTTATAGGCTCTGAACTGAGACAGCAGTGAATACAGATTTTAGTTGGCTATATTACAATCATCTCAACTGCTTCTAATAAATACTATATAGTTACAATGTTAACAAAGCATTTGTGGGTAGAACTGACTCGGGCAGTCTGTATTGCCTTACAGCAGCCAGTATCATTTAATTGTGATCTCCTGTCTGTAATTATTACTCCTGTGCAGGCTCACAGATAATGGTGTTCTTATGGAATCTTCTTGGGACATGATCCTAGTTACCAAACCAGATATGGTTTCAAGAATTTTTTTTTGTTGAAGTCGGGGCAGCTGGGAAGATCCGGGCTTCTTTGACAGGTTGTCATCACCTCCGATTCCGCAACATGTCTGGTTGACAAATAGCCATTCAGCGACGAACTGAAAAGCACAAAATGAAAAGCGCTAAATGAAAAGCATGAAAAGAAAAGCACGAATCAACACTCACCAAACTTCTACTAACACAACATTTGCAGAAGGAGCCCAAAGGGTGGCGCTAAAAAGCTGAAAAAACATGTATTACGTCACAACGTTAGTGATTGCTGGCCAACAATTGTGTGCCAATATGTATATTACTTATTAAATAAAGTTGAATGAATTAAAGCGGAGTTCCAAAGTGGAACTTCCACTTATCGGATTCCTCCCCCCCTCCGGTGCCACCTTTCAGGGGGGAGGGGGTGTAGATACCTGTATAATCCAGGTATCTGCACCCACTTCCGGGACGAGATAGCCGGAGCTGTCCCGCCCATATCCGAAGATGCCCCGTTGTGTCTTGGGAAACACAGTTCCCAGGACACAACGGGCAACAATAGAGACGCGCAGTGCGACTCGCGCATGCTTCACTTCCTGATTCCCTGACAGAGGATGACGGCGGGGCAGCCGAGAGACGAGCGGTCGCTCGTCATCTTCTGACGACACCGCTGGAACCTGGAACAGGTAAGTGTCCATTTATTAAAAGCCAGCAGCTGCCGTATTTGTAGCTGCTGACATTTTCCGTGTGAAGTGTAATGCTAATTTGTACAGTTAAGTAACTAATTATCTGTAGGCATTGTTATAGGTCAGTGTAAATACAAGATAACCCTGAAGGGATCTCTTTTATGTACCGCGAGTAATATATTTAGCAACAACATTCATGTTCAGACATGAATTTAATTACAACAGAGGCTGTATAGGGTTGGATCTCATTTAAACAGCCATAGGCTAAGTTTAATGATGCTATATTTTACTGGTAGGCAGAGAAAAGGTTACCTTGTTGATGTATTGTGAAGGTAACAACACAGTACTATAAGAGGAAAAAAGCGTGCTCAATAAAGTAAGCAGTGACACTTTTCGTGAAGGAAGTATTTGACCATTATATCAGGAAAATCTTGTAATCAAGCTGTAGTAGTTGTTTTTCTATGCTTCTATGGACGCAGAGTGTATCAGACGGGAGCACGCCCGCAAGGTAACCCCCTCGGGAGAGAGCTTCCTGAGGGGGTTAGCTATTGCGGGGAGGAGCCGAGAGAGCCGCCGTGGGACCCCAGAACAGGAGGATCGGAGCCACTCTGTGCAAAACAAGCTTCACAGTGGAGGTAAGTATGACATATTTGTTATTTAAAAAAAATAAAAAAATGAACCTTTACAACACTTTTCAGACACTTCTCCACCCTCCACAATGCTAAATCTCCAGCATGCATTATACAGACACAGCATGCCGCTCATACACAGTAGGACACAGCTCACCTCCACCCTCTTCCCCTTGTAGATCTCACGATAAAAAAAAAAGAAGAAGCCCAAAAGATTCCTGGGATCTGTGATGATAATATCCTAATGCCGTGTACACATGACTGGACTTTTAGAGAGCAAAGGTCCGACGGAACAAATCCATTGGACAATTCGATCGTGTGTGGGCTCCATCAGGCCTTTGCTGTGCAAAAATCTGATGGACTTTAGAAATAGAACATGTTTCACATTTTTCTGCCGGAACTCCGCCGAACCCAGTTCTTATCGAGAAATCCGTTCATGTGTATGCTAGTCTGACGGACAAAAAACAACGCTAGGGAAGCTATTGGCTACTGGCTATGAACTTCCTTATTCTAGTCCGGTCGTACGTCATCATGTTTGAATCCGTCGGACTTTGGTGTGATTGTGTGTGGCCAAGTCCGTTCATTCACCGAAAGTCCATTTGGAAGACCGTCGGACCTAGTCCGTCGAAAAGTCTGGTCGTTTGTACACGGCATTAGAGTAAATGGGACTAGAGCTTCCTACATCATTTACCTAGAGCCCTAGGCAAATTATGCAGGTAGAAATCCAGACCTACTAAAAAAAAAAGATTGAGAGATAGAAACATTTTTTTGTACCATTTGTCTTAAAGGAGGGGGAGAAGGTCTACTTTAAGGTATTTGTAAAGCCTTAAGGTTTTTCACCTTAATGCATTCTATGTAAAAACCTTCTATGCTGCAGCTCCCCTCCATACCCCCCTTTTTCTTACCTGAGCCCGATCCGATCCAGCAATGTGAACGAGCACAGAGGCTCCATCCGCTGTCTCGCTCCTCATTGGACAGATTCATAGCAACAAGGGGCCATTGGCTCCTGCTGCTATCAATAAAATCCAGTGACACAAAAACGGTGGGGGGGGGGGGGGGGGGGGGGGGGGGGGGGACCGAGTCCCTCTGTCTGTGTCAATAGACGCAGTAGTGGGATTTGGGAGTGGGTCCACATAGGTGCCGCCAGGGAAAATGACTTTCTGTGGGGGCACCCAATGAAGAAGAGAGGCCTGGAGAGCCAGCGGATCACCCTAGAAGAAGAGGAAAACAATTGCACATAGCAGATAAGTATAGGCGTGTTTTTTATATTTTTTATTTAAGAAAATTAGGATTTACAACCCCTTTTAGTGCCAGGCAATGATGTGGAAAAAATTCCATGATGTCATTCATTATTACATCATTTCCCAATTAAATTGAAAAGTTCAAAAAGGCATACAAATATAGAAATATAAGAAAGCTGGCTCTATTACTATCTACCCCATAAAATGGATAGCTCAAGGAGATAGAGCTGATTACCAGGGGAGAGAGTTTTCTACTGTTTCCTCATTTCACTTGGCAAATACGTCTTCTCATACTTGGTGTATTTGCTAAGTGACTTTAGGATTCAGAAATGGCATGCATAGTTAGAATTGAATTCTAATGCTGCCAAAGCTAAGTGTGCTGACGGGGGGCATGTACTTTTTTGTGTGTGTTAAATCCCTAGGATCATGTTTTCTATAACACAGCATTATGTTAAAAAAATAAATAAAAGACTAATGTGATATAATAAAATTAATCTTTCATTTCCTTTTATCAAATGGCAAACACAATGTAAAGGGTAGCTGGGAAAATCACTGTTATTTACTTGATGTCAAAGCTTACATTCAGTTCCTATTGAACATTTTAACCTTTGTGTTGCTGCGGAATCTCCAATCAATTTAACTAACAGTCACCTTGCTGAATAGAAGTGAAATCTCTCGGTCAGCACTAACGCCACAGCTTTTTTTTTTTTTTTCTGTTAATTCAACATAGACTGACAGGATCTTGGCTCATCTTTACAGCCTGCAGTGCAGAGGCAGTATATACAAAGCTGAAGCCCATATTCTGCACACATCACAGTGCCCTTGAATTGTTTTAAAGGGAAGTTTAAACAATAAACCAATAACAATGTTTTAATTACACAGGTAATCGTGTGCCAATGGCTCGCTATTGTTATTGCTTTCTCTGGCCTGGATGTCTGTGACTGCCAGTGTTCTCATGTAGCAGTGTGTGCCGCTGTCTATTGTGTGAAATAATGATCGATCTGAACAAGAACCACTTAATTATAGTGTTAACAAAGACTTCTTCCACTGGAAATCCATTACAGGTAACAAAGTATTTCAGTCTGAAGACAGAGGGACACATTAATGCAATAGGAGGTGGGAAGTGAGAGAAAATATTGGTTTAATTGACAATATAATCAAACCAAACATTACACATTTTAACAGAGAAAAATATTAAAAATAACAGTACAAAGCAGTTGTTTACAATGTACTAGCCCAAATATCACATCAGATAATTATTTTATCAGATCTAGAACCCAAGTTTCATACGTTTCTGCTGAGACATGTCTATGATAAGACATTTAGGCCCCATTCACACCTGAGCGTAGTGCTTTTGAGCGTTTTCAGGCGTTTTGTCTCCCGTATTTGCGTGTTTCCATGCAGCGTTTTCCGGCGTTTTTGAGCTTTGCCATTTTTTTTATTAGCCAATAGGAAAAATTATCATCTGTTTCATCATTTGTTGCCTGGGTGAAAAGCACCCAAATCTGCCCAATTTGAGTGACAAAAAAGGGTCCATAACTTGTTTGAGCTTCAGGTGTTGGGCTTCAGGTGACTTGGATTGGAGATGTGAACCGTCTCCATAGAGAATAATGGATTTTTTCACCTCAAGCATTTTGTAGCGTGAGGCTTCAAGCTACAAAATGCTCAGGTGTGAACGGGGCCTTATGGGCTGAAGGTTATAAAGGCAGAACACATAGGGGTTGATTTACATAAGACAAATATGCTCTAAAAGGGGTTGTAAAGGCAGAGGTTTTTTATCTTAATGCATTCTATGCATTAAGATAAAAAGTCTTCTGTGTGTAACAGCCTCCCTCAGTCCCCTTATACTTACCTGAGCCCCGTCTCTGTCCAGCGATGTCCACAAGTACCTCAGCCATCTGGGTCTCTCTCTCTTGATTGGCTAAAACATGGCAGCGGCGCCTTTGGCTCCTGCGGCTGTCAACTAAAGTCAGATAGCCAATCAGGAGAGAGAGGGGGCAGGGCCGAATGGCAGCTCTGTGTCTGAATGGACACAGGGAGCTGCAGCTTGGTTCGGGTGCCCCCATACCATTGGCTCCCGCTGTTGTCAATTTAAAATCAGTCAGCCAATCAGGAGAGAAAAGGGGGCGGCATGGGGATGGCCCACTGACACACGGAGCTTGGGCTCAGCTTGGGTGCCCCATAGCAAGCTGCTTGTTGTGAGGGCACTCAGCAGGAGGGAGCGGCCAGGAGAGCCAAAGAGGGACCCGAGAAGAGGAGAATCGGGGCTGCTCTGTGCAAAACCAACTGCAAAGAGCAGGTAAATATAACATGTTTGGTATTTTTTATTTTTTTTAAACCAGACTTTACAATCACTTTAAAGTGGCACTAAAGGTAAACATTTTATTTTTTTCAAATAACAAACATGTCATGCTTACCTCCACTGTGCAGCTCGTTTTGCACACAGTGGCCCTGAACCTAGTCTTCTGGGGTCCCTCGGCGGCTGTCTCGGCTCCTCCCCCCATCAGATAACCCCCTAGGAGAAGCGCTCTCCCAGGGGGTTACCTTGCGGGATCATTCGGCGTCTATCCAGGACTCATTGGATCTTTGGATTTGATTGACAGCAACGGGAGCCAAGGGCTGTGCTGCTATCAATCTATCCAATCAACAGCGGGGGCAATCGTTCCCAAAATTTGGAATTTGTTTGAAAATTAATAAACTAAACAAAATTAAATGAGACCAAACAAATTCCGAAATAAATCAAGAAAACTAAATTAGTAACGTAACAAATCTATACGAAACAAAGCGTATTTTTCCCTTCTGCACATGTCTAAACACTGGATCTGTCAGCCACCACAGTGTTCTGTGTTAGCTGTCAAAGTGGGAAAATAGATTATTGGCCCCAACAGGGCTTGGTACAGGGGACTGTTACTCTATAGATCACTTAATTACAGTGATCATCTGTGTAATCTAGTGCACTTTTTTGAGTTAGTTTATGCCCTGTTGCCTTCTATAGTATATACAGAACTGGCAATATTTGTCATGATCAAGTCACTAAGCTATTCCCTAGTAGGTGTATTCTATTTGTGGTGTGCTTTTTAAAGCTTATAAACCCAACCTAAACAATATGCTTAAATTAAATCCAATAAGATCACCCTCACATTAAAGTGATTGTAACGGCAGAAGGTTTTTATCTCAATGCATTCTATGAATTAAGATAAACAACCATTTGTGTGCAGCAGCCCCCCTTTGCTTCTCCAATACTTACCTGAGCACATCTAGATCCAGCGATGTTGCAGGAGTGTTTTGGCTGCCCTGGACTCTCCACTGAGACAGCAGTACAGCACCATTAGCTCCCACTGCTGTCAAAGTCAGTCAGCCATTGAGGAGAGAAAGGGGGAGGGGTGGGCCACAGCTCCGTGTCTGAATAGACACACAGGGCTTGGGCTCAGCTTGGGTGCCCAATAGCAAGCTGCTTGTTGTGAGGGCACTCAATAGGAGGGAGGGGCCCGGAGCACCAAACAGGGACCTGAGAAGAGGAGGATCTGAGATGCTCTGTGCAAAACCACTACACTACACAGGACAGGTAAGTATAACATGTTTGTTATTTTTAACTAAAAACAAGACTTTAGTATTACTTTATAAGTTATAAAAGATTTTAATGGAACTGTCAAATAAGATCCTACTTTGTGGAGTTAGAATCAATAGATCTGAAAATAAGTGTTTCTAAAGAACATCTCTAAGTCTTTTTCCTGTTTCCCCATGGAAACTTTTTCAGTGTCACACACAGCTCCATGATGGATGTACGCGGTCTTGAAAATACAGGACAAAGGCTTTAAAGGTGAAATGGCACATCCAATAAATCCATTACCTTCTTCACACCAGAGGCACAGACATGCATTAAATGATATGGTGTGAGGATTCTTACTTTTCCTACCTGTTAATACTTTCTGCCTGATACACTTACTTATTTCTTACATTACTCCTCCACAGATCATTAGCCATGAGTAGACAATGACCTCTGTCTTTGCTGCTGTTTAGCTGACTTAACAAATCCCAGCATGCATGTTATGCATCTCGAAGAAGCCTCTTCTCACTCCTTTCTGCAAAAGTACAAACTGCATAATACAACTTGTCTATCTAGAAGAAATTTGGAAATTTCATAAATGCCAAAAAGAGTCATCAGCTAAATAAAAAATAAAAAAAATAATATATATATATATATATATATATATATATATATATATATATATATATATATATATACAGTATCTCACAAAAGTGAGTACACCCCTCACATTTTTGTAAATATTTTATTCTATCTTTTCATGTGACAACACTGAAGAAATGACACTTTGCTACAATCTAAAGTAGTGCGTGTACAGCTTGTATAACAGTGTAAATTTGCTGTCCCCTCAAAATAACTCAACACAGCCATTAATGTCTAAACCGCTGGCAACAAAATTTGCATCAATATTTTGGGTGGCCACCATTCTTTTCCAGCACTGCCTTAACCCTCTTGGGAATGGAGTTAACCAGAGCTTTACAGGTTGCCACTGGAGTCCTCTTCCACTCCTCCATAATGACATGACAAACCTGGTGGATGTTAGAGACCTTGCGCTCCTCCACCTTCCATTTGAGGATGCCCCACAGATGCTCAATAGGGTTTAGGTCTGGAATCCGATCATCTGAACGTGGTGACGTTTTTTGCCTACGACGGGACTACGTAGAGGCTAGTAGCCAATGCTTTGGTCTTGTAATGTGATTCTGGAGCATGCGCCGTAGCACTTTGTCCAGGTCGGATGGAGTTGACCGGACACTGGGACGACACACACATCGGATTGGTGTGATGGGCACTCGGTATGATTTGTCAAACGGACAACCGTCTGATTCCGCAGGACGATAACCTCTTTGTCCGACGGATGGGCCTGTTCTGAAACCGACCTGAACACTGTCCGTATGGTGCCCTACACAGCTCAGTCTGATTTTGGCAATCAAGCCTTGTCCTTTATTGTTTAATGTCGGTCTTTTTTTCAATCCAAATTCTTTGATACAGATGCTCAATAGGGTTTAGGTCTGGAGACATGCTTGGCCAGTCCATCACCTTTACCCTCAGCTTTTTTAGCAAGACAGTGGCCGTCTTGGAGATGTGATGGGGTCGTTATCATGTTGGAATACTGCCCTGCGGCCCAGTCTCCGAAGGGAGGGGATCATGCTCTGCTCCAGTAAGTCACAGTACATGTTGACATTCATGGTTCCCTCAATGAACTGTAGCTCCCCAGGGCCAGCAGCAGTCATAAAGCCCCAGACCATGACACTCCCACCACCATGCTTGACTGTAGACAAGACACACTTGTCTTTGTACTCCTCACCTGGTTGCCACCACACACGCTTGACACCATCTGAACCAAATCAGTTTATCTTGGTCTCATTAGATCACAGAACATTATTCCAGTAATATTGAACTAAAGCCCCATACACACGGTCGGACTTTTTTCATCAATTTGGTCCGATCGGACAAGGTTGTTGAAAAATCAGACCGTGTGTATGCACCATCGGACAGTGTTCGTCGGTTTGTCCGTCGGACAAAGTCTTATCTCCTGCTGGAAAGATTTCCCGTCAACCCGGTCCGATCACACCAAATCCGAGCGTGTGTACGCTTGTCCGACGGACAAAGTGCTACGCATGCTCAGAAGAAATTCTGTGACGGAAGCGCTCGGTCAGGTAAAACTACCTTTCCTAATCGACACAGCACATTCGTCACGCTGCAATGTTAAAATGTCTTTAATGCAGCGCATTCTCTTTTTCTTTAAAATGCAACAAGAATGACATCTTTTAGCTGCTCCTATTCACCCGCACTTCTCACAAACTTACTTCTTTATTACTTTGCAGCATTTATACACTACATGTTTATTTTTACTCAGATCGTAATACAATCTTTCTTATTTTTTTACCCCGATTTTTTTTTTTTGGGGGAATACATATTTGAAGGAGGTTTTTTTTTTTTTTTGGAGGGGGTTTGTATGTCTCAACTTAGCAAAACCACATTATTAACATTTGTATTTCTTGCTTACATTTACTAGGAGTTTGTTGGTTGTTGGTGCCCCTTGTTAATTCTAGGATTAGTGAAATGTACCTGCCTACTCAAAGAAAAACTGTCATTGTAGAAAAGTAAAACACAATAGTCAATGATTATTTCAAAGCAAAAAAACCTTTATTTAGGTCTCAGCAACAGACCAAAGAGGAACGCAGCCATGGTGAAACTTGGGGAATTTGCAAAGCCTTGGACACCCATGGCAACCATCATTTTACAGACTTAAACAATTGGGGGCATGAAGACTACCTATCTAAATAATAAGGGAGCGCAATCTGGTCCTGAAGTCCAAAACATCCGGAACTGCAGCAGATGCCATCTAGGTCCCCAGGCTCTGGTACTACGAGAGGCTCCATCTTCTCTCAGACCAGACTGAGTCCAGGTTGTCACTCTCTTGTCTTCCTTGTACGCTTCCTTCCACGCCGTGGTGCTGGTGCTGGTGGGGTGGCAGAAGGAGGAGGAGGAGGCGGAGCAAGGTCACTCTCGCAAACATGTGTGAGGGGAGTCATCTCCCCAGCCATCCCCTCATTTAGGATTTTGAGGATGACCTCCTCACACATGCTGCGTTGCCCCGCCTCCATACCCGTAAATTTACTTGTAACCAAGGAGGCAAAGGCCTCCTCGTAGGTGGGTGTGGCATAGAGGGAGGCTGAGGCATCTTTTATCAGCTGGAGCGCTGACTCTCCCACCTCCCCCATGTTTTTCGCCCTTCTGTAGGGAAGGCGGAGGGGAGAGACTTGGGAGACAGTCAGGCTCCTACGCCTACCCCCCTCTTGGCTGCCACTACCCCCTGCCTCCTCCTGACTGCCACCTTCCACAGCCACCTCCTGGCTGAGGTCTTCCTGTGTCTGAAAAAGGGACATAGTTTCAGTTATTTGTTCATCAAACACACACAATTCTCATCTAGTGACTGTTGCAAAATGTTTTCAAATACAAAACCATACAATTCTCAGCCCTGCAGTTTAGATTCTTCCCAAAAATGTCTCCCACACCACTGTCTGTTGATATGTCAATCACGTTAGGAAATAAGCAATTGGGGATCCTGAATTAACTGAACATCATTCATTATTCAACAAACTGGTTCCAAAACTACTATACCTGGAACAAGCTGGGCACCTGCACATATTCCTGACTGGAAGGCCCAGGTTGGTCCTCGGAAGCCTCATCAGGGGTGGCGTGCGTGGAAGGACGCGTGCAAGGAAGAGTCGAGAGTGACTTCCTGACAGTAGCCTGGTCTTTGAGAAAGTGGAGCCTGTCATAGTACCAGAGCGTGGGGACATGGACATCAGCTGCTGCAGCTCCAGATGCTTGTGACTTCAGGACCTTATTGCGCTCCCGGAAATAGGTAGTCTTCATGTTGTTTATCTTCACTTTTAAGTTTGCGACGGTTGCCATGGGCAGGGTAGGCTTTACAAATGCCACCAGTTTCAGCAGGGCTGCGTACCTCTTTGGTCTGTTGCTATAATCCCTGTGTTTTGCCTGCCATAAGAGGGGGAATTGCCGGTATTTATCAATGAAGTGTGGGAGAAAGCTCACGTTGTAGAACGCCTCCATCACCTCTGCAAGACACAACGCCACACAAAACAATATAAATAATGTCAGCCTAAACACTCCTAATCTTCTCCATAAAGAAGCCTCAAGTTCTAATCAGTCTAGGCTAGTTCTGTACCAACGTCAAATTGTACCTTCGTTTGTAGCGATCGTCTCGTGCGTGAGCTTTCTCTCCCCTCGTCTCCCAGATCGTGGCTACGACACAGGCGTGTGACGTTTTATATACAGTGCGCATGCGTCAAACTCCGCCCGCCCCTGACGATCTTTCTCGTCTATTCCCCACCCCTTCTCTTTACGGCGCAGTGGGGAGAGCACATGGCGGGGACACAGCAGGTGCGCCCCAAATATCCCCCCAACGAGGAGGAGGACGAGGAAAGGCCGGAGGCAGAAACGTCCCGATCCCGGAGCCTGAAATTCAAGGCCTCCAATATGTCATTTGGAGAAATGTTGGAGATGGTGGACATATTAAAGAGGAGCGACTATGATGGGAAGTATGGGCCTTACCTCAACCCCAATGTCCGCAAGGCCAAGATCATGTCTAAAGTTGTGAGGAGGCTGTACAATCATTTTGGGGTACAACGATCCAAGGAGCAACTGAGGAAACGCTGGTCAGACCTGAAACTGAGGGAGGCCGATCAGTACAGAAAGATCAAGAGAATTCTTCAAAAAAGTAAGTAGTTGTGTTTTGTGTTTGATTTCTTGCTTGCATACTGCTCCATGTGGTTTGATTTTTACAAAGTTGTACATTCCAAAATGGCCACTTTCATGTTCGTCTGTGCATTCGATCGTACTCAGCCTCGATCTTTCTGCCACTGTCATGGTCGTGTGTGTGTCCATTCGATCGTACGCAACCTCGATCGTGCGGCCACTTATAATACGATGTTTGGTGTTTTTTTGGGGGAAAGGAAGTTTGTTCTCCCTAGAAATGTCATCCAGAATGTAAAGCCAATTTATTCAATGTAAAGGAGAGGTCACCCAGTAGCTGTTTACCCATCTGGACTCGAGAGCACTAGTGCTGGGACACCCAAACCCCCTTTTTATTAGCCTTTTCCACACATGTGCTCCAGTGGATACTAGAGGGGGGTCTCCATCACACAAACTTCTACCAAAAAGCTAGTCAGTTTAGCACCTTTACAAAGTGACTACATTCATGTAGTTGACATTTGTAACTGGCCAAACTAAAATAGTGTCCGTCACTTTCAAGCAATGTTTGTCATTTCCTATTTCTGCCCTCAATAGTTTGTGTTGCTAAATCTTCCTTTTGGACATTCTCATAGGGGAGCGAAAACTTGGGCCGTCTGAGGAAACACCCAAACCAACACCTCCCAAAAAAGGGGAAAGAGCAGAAGCAGAGGAGGAGGAGGAGGAAGGAGAGATCATCGAACTTGGAGAAATTGTCACCACAACAGGTGAGTGTGGGAGAACACAGCTACTGGTAAGCTAATCCATGTATGGCTGCCTCATTTCCAACACCCCATTTTTTTTGTTTGTGGTTTTTAGGTGACGTGGATGTTGTGGAAGAAAAATCGCACTTTACCACAGAGAGTGCCCACGTACTCATCGGAGAGATAATGGTCTGCAATCGAGATCTAGATTACATAAAGCAAAACATCAATGATGTTCAACAAAAATTGAAGAACATCATTGATGTTTTAGGAAAAATATGAAAAAGCACCAAGTAATTTACACACATTTGTGCCAGCTTCTGAACACATTTGCAACTTAAAAACTGTGTGAAATTTGGAACATGCACACATTGTGTCCACATGTGCTAGCTCCCATCATGGTGGATGAATGGCAACGTTTTTTTGGGGGTGCAAACACTTTACGAACTACGAAAGTGGTTGTGGTGAAGGGGTTGCACCCCCAAAAAACGTCCATTCATCCCCATGATGGAAAATGGCACTTTTGAAGCTTCTAGGCATGTGTTTTACCATCTAATGACCATTTTCAGAACCAAATTGTGTGCATGTTCCAAATTTCCACTTTTCGGGGGTGCCCCCCCCATGTGATGAAGGCAAGATCAAACACACTTTGAACATATAGTCATGTCTGATCTTGTCTTCACTTTACAAAGTTGAACTTTCCTACTTCATAGGTTCTGCTTAGCTCCATGCCTGGTTTTACAAATTGCGTAATCTTTGTAAATAATGTTGTAAATAACCAAGATGTTGTCAGTTTTGGCGTGAAGATTGTAAACGCACTTGTGAATGTTTTCCAAGTAAACTTTTTTATTTTTCAAAATGTGTGGCTTCCTTATTTAAATAAAACAATGCATTATGTATGTAAAATGTAAAGGATATGGGGGGCAATGGGTGTTATTTACTAAAGGCAAATCCACTTTGCACTGCAATTTCCTTTCCCAGGGAACTTTTTCAATGCACTTGTAGAGCATAGCGGATTTGACTTATGTAAATGACACCCACAGTGCTTTGTACGAAAACACGGAGCACAGCATTTTGGAGAATACACACATGTCACACCTGGTGCTGAAAAGGAGTATTTTGGGTGTCAGTTATGCAGGACAAACCTTCTCTAGACCAAAGATTAGGTAGCAAACACACATGAGAATAATCTTTTTGGGAAGAAGAGACTGTTACCTCCTTTTGCCCAGAAAATGCATTACCACTGTCGAAGGCAAAGGGAAAAAATGTCAAAGTAAAATAAGCTAAAAAGAAGACTGAAATGACAAGAAATCAGAGGTTGGTTAAAATATCAGATTTATTAAAAAATGCCTCTCACACATCGTCAGGCAGAGCAATGGCCCCCCTACCCACAAAGTATTCCATATATTGGTCCCGGACCACGCGGGCATTGAGAGGGGGCAAGCCTGGACGTGCCACTCGAAGGGCTGTGAGGTCCGCATTTGGAGGGCCCTCCACATCTGGGCCAACGGGCACCACATAGTTCCTGTTATGTCTTTTGAGGAAGTTGTGCAATATGCAACAGGCAAGAACTATGTGGTTCAGTTTGTATTCCGCCAAGTTAAATGCCGTCAGGAACAGGCGGAAGCGGCTGGCCAGGATGCCAAAAGCGTTCTCCACCACTCTTCTGGCTCTGGACAGCCTGTAGTTGAAGACCCTCTGGTCCGGGGTGAGGGTCCTCATCGGGAACGGCCTCATCACATGGGGAGTCAGCGCAAACGCTTCATCTGCGACAAAGACGAAGGGGAGTCCTTCGGCATTCTCCTCTGGAGGTGGCAAGCACAGACTGCCACTTTGGAGACGCCAGTAGAACTCCGTGTGCGTAATGGCCCCACCATCCGATATCCGGCCGTTCATCCCCACGTCCACATACATAAACTCGTATGTTGCCGACACCACCGCCAACATCACTACACTATTAAACCCTTTATAATTATAATAGTAGGACCCCGAGTTGGGCGGTGGGACGATGCGGACGTGTTTCCCATCAATTGCCCCTCCGCAGTTAGGAAAGTCCCAACGGCTGGCAAAGTGGGAGGCCACAGTCTGCCATTCCTGTGGCGTGGAAGGGAACTGTGGAGTGAAACAAGAAAAAAAAATTAGTCACTTTGCACCTAAACATTGCAAGCAGATTAGACAATCAACATCTTGGAACAAGAGCATTGTATAAAATTGGAGGCTGGAAAGTATTTACACAGAAAAGTAGAGGCTCCCCTTCACAGATTACTCACCCCCCCATCAATCCCCCCACTTCTGATGGGACATTGGCAATAACTATGGTTTTGGGGGGGGGGGGGTGGTGGACAGGTAACCCTCTGCACTTCATTGATTGGCAAATGGCTCAATAATGTGGCCTAGTTTGGCCAGACCCTCTGTACTTAACACTATTGGCAGGCCACAGGAAAGATCAAATAACATTTCCGCCCCCCCCCCCCCCCCAAAAGGCAGGCACAGTGTGGCATTATTAAATTACCAAGCAAGCTAATAGGAGGGAAAGAAGACAAAAAAATAGGAAATGGAATGTATGGAGGCAGTCCCTTGCACTACATGCTTTGCTGAATTCATCCCTAAAGATGCGCACTATAAAGAGGTAGGTATATAGTGTGTATGGACCTTGGGAAAGCCAGCAGATAAAGGATTGGTACCATCTGACAGAGCAGTTGGGGGAGGGGGTTCCTAATGAGTTTGCCCCCCCCCCCCACCAAAAGAACAAAAAAAGGGGGCTCTACATGAAGTAAACCACACAGCAAACATTTGTGCATATTTTAGGGGGTGTTTTGGGGCAAACAATACTATGCAGCAGACAAAAGACATTGCTTAAGTGACTAGGCCATAGGTGTCTATTGGGGCAGAAGAGCATGCTGGTGAGGTAAGTGAAGGGAAAAATGCATGAAGGAGAAAAGGGGCACAGCATATTAGAACATATTGCAATCATGGTAATTAGGGAAGGAGGTCAAAAATACAAGTCATTAGCAAACAGAGCATACATAGAAGGGAATAGTAAAGTAGAAATGTTACCTTAATATAGTCCTCCTGCAGGACCTGAATGATGGCAGAACAGGTCTCTGGAATAATGATTCCCAGGGCCTGGGGAGAGATACCTGAAGAGAACTTCAAATCCTGAAGACTTCTCCCTGTCGCCAAGTACCTCAACGTGGCAACAAGCCTCTGCTCCGGAGTAATGGCTTGTCTCATGCAGGTATCCTGCCGGCTGATAAAGGGGGTCAGCAAAGCCAAAAGACGGTGAAAATCGGGGTCCGTCATCCTGAGAAAGTTCCTGAAATCATCAGGATTATTCTCCCGGATCTCACGAAGCAAAGGCATGTGCGAGAACTGGTCACGCTGAAGCAACCAATTCTTGGTCCACATACTCCTCATCACTCTGTTCATGGACGGGTCTTGGGTCAAAGCTAAAAGCCCGACACCAATTCCGCGTACAGCACGAACTCGGCGACGAGTACGCACGGGAAACATCGCTCAGAAGGTCCCAAAAGGTCGGCTGGTCAGAACGGACAAACAGAAAGCACCGATAAACAGCAAGGCCTGAAAGAACGAAGTGAATACCAGCAACGAGCAGACAATAAGCAGTGCAAATCAAAGCGTCCTATATCAAGATATAGGCCGCAATGACCAACAAATGCGAACTGACTACACGCACTAATAAACAGATACGCACGACAAGCACAAACTGAAGAGCAGTAACGATCTGAGTCAGAAAACTGAGAAGCGCGAATCTTAAGTCACCAAACTTCCACTAACTCTCGATAAACACGGGATCAGCAGAAGGAGCCCAACGGGTGCCTGACGTGGTGCTGAACTTCCCTTTTGTAATCTCGTGGACGACGACTTACGTCACGACGTTCTTCCGGACCGGATATTCCGACAACGTAGTCCGACCGTGTGTACGCAACGACAACATCGGACAAAGTACGTCGGACAAAGTCCGACCGACCTTGTCCGCGGATTGTCCGAGCGTGTGTATGGGGCTTAAGGAGTCACATGGTACCGGGGAAGGACAATGGCTAATTGGGCCCAATTTGGACATGTTCACTTAGGGGTGTACTCACTTTTGTTGCCAGCGGTTTAGACATTAACGGCTGTGTGTTGGGCTATTTTGAAGGGACAGCAAATTTACACTGTTATACAATCTGTACACTCACTACTTTACATTGTAGCAAAGTGTAATGTAATGTCCCATGAAAAGATATAATAAAATATTTACAAAAATTTGAGGGGTGTACTCACTTTTGTGAGATACTGTATGTATATATATATATATATATATATATATATATATATATATATATATATATACATAAAAACGACATCTGTGTCGAAACTGGTCTGGGAGGGCACGCAGTGACGTCACCACGCTAGAACTAAGGAGGACGGGCTCCAGTATCCGGCTGGCCGGCGGATTCATTTTTAAAGCGCTCCACAAGGAGACTATTTGTAAGTGTTACTATGTTTTTTTAATAAAAGTTTTAAACGGAATTATGCTATGGGCGGCTTCTCTCTCCTTTCCTGAATGTATTGCCACTGAATCAAGAGGGGTTTAAATTCATCTCCACTCTAATTGGTTGTGCTGTGGATCGAGAGGAGGAAAGCCAGAGATATCCTCAGCTTCCTGCGGATCGGTTCAATTCCGTGATTGAAATAGGATACCCCCTAATCACCACCGCTGGAGGCTAGAGATCGAGAGAGGGAGAAATCAGGGACATCTTTTCCAGTTTGCTGGCTGTTTTTCATACAGAGCGTTATATGCTCTACCATCTGGTAAGCGCATAGATATCTTTGGTGTCGGGTCCCTTGCACAAATTGCACATACAAGTCACCGTGGTGTATGATCATAAGCCATATTTGGATGTATGCAGGGCTATCATTCAGCAGTGCAGTACAGTGTCACGATTCATCTGTGACTTTTCTCCTTTTTGCCATCACAGGACTTTTTATATAATGTTTTGGCCAATATTATCGTCATATGGACTTTAAACATTATATACATATGCGTACCATCCTATGTTGCTGTTAGTTGATATATTAATTATGTATATGTACAGGTGAACATATTGTGATAGGTACACAGTATCATAATTTGGCGCTGCTTGTTTTTATTATTGTTGTTCCAATGTGTGTATCCCACCTTGAGTAGCAGCCTTTTTTAGAATTGATAGGGGTCTTGATTAGCTACAAGCGCGGTTTTATTTTTCTCCAAAGGTAAATGTTTGGGGGAGGACAAGTGGTGAGGTGTTTTTAACTTAATGCAAGGAATGCATTAGGGTAAAAAAAAAACACCTAGAATTTAGAACAAATTAAAATTTCTATAGCCTCTAAGCCCCTATGTCCTCCCTAACACCTACACCTGGGATCAGTGCTTTTAATCCAGCAGAAAGAAAGACTACAAGAAAGTTGAGAATATTGTAATTTATGAAACAGCAATCTGAGTCTTTTATCTTCTACTATATATCGAGCACACAGAACTATGGAGACTGTTCAGGGGACAAAGTAATTTAACCTTTCTCATGTGCTCCTGACTGTTATGCCGCGTACACACGGTCGGAATTCTCGTCGGAAAAAGCTCTGATGGTTTTCCTGTCGGAATTCCGACGGAATTTCACTCAAACTGTCTTGCCTACACACGGTCACACCAAATTCCGACGGTCAATAACACCACGCCTTAAAAAACGTTTGACTGCACTATAAAAGGGAAGTTTAATGCTTCTGAGCATGCGTCAAATTGTTTCCGAGCATGCGTCGGAATTTTGCTTGTCGGAATTGCATACACACGATCGGAAAATCCGATAGAAAGGTTTTCCGTCGGAAAAATTAAGAACAGGTTCTCAATCCAAAGTCCGTCGGAAATTCCGTCAGAAAACGACCGATGGGCATACACACGGTCGGAAAATCTGATGAACAGCTCCCATCGGACTGTTTCCATCGGAAATTCCGACCGTGTGTACGCGGCATTAGAGTTATGGGTACCCTGCACCATGTTTTTTTTTTTTTTGTGTGTTATGCTTCCGTTTTAGATAACAATGGAGATGAATAAAAAAAAAGAATCATGCATGCTTTAAACAAATCTTGTAGTATAAATTTAATGTAGATAATAAAAAAGGGTCCTCGCAAACAAAAAACGCAAGATGCAATCTTAAGTTAATATTGCAGGAAAATGTCTATGCATTTCTTAAACATGTTGTTGACATTTTATCTCAGCAATTTACTTTTTATGATGTTCTCCCATTATATTTTCCTTTGATGCATTGCCGAAAATATAGTAAACATCGTAAACCAATGTTGCACCTCTCATTTATCTTAATGACTTGCTTAAGCTACTGTAACATGTATGGCCTTTATTTAGAATTGTCACATTCCTAAACTATTTAGACACATCGGTCTTCAAAGAAAAAAAAAAGTTCTCATTACTCTAGAGCGACTATCAAGCACAATCATATTTTTATCTCGCTCTATGGCAGATCATTGCTTTTTTCAACAACTTGTTTGAATTACAACCTTGGCTGTGAGATGATAAGGCCTGAACAATTTCAGGTTAATGATTCCTCTACCTATAAATTGAATGTCTCTCTAGAAATCAAATCATTCACAAATGACATTCTATCATAAAGAACAAAGTGTGAATTGAGCCATAACGTTCTATGTATATTATTGTTATGTCTATCTTGCTAATAACAAATAAAGTAATAACTCACAGAGTGTAAGATCTATAAAATGATAGACTACTGATTAACAGCAATATGGCAAATAAGGAAAAAAAAAAAAAAAAAACAAATCTATAACTTCAAATGGTACTGCAGGGTCACCTTCAGTTCTATAATCTAGCAAAGCCATGTATGAAATCATAAGGAACCATGCGTTGTTATAAGTAAGCAAGATGGTTCTTAAATATCTGGTTCTTACAGTTCTACCAGTTAGTAAAGATGAATGACAGGCAAACAGTTAAATGCATAAACTTAAAGAGTAACTCCACTTATGTTGAGAAAAAAACATTCCCCTCTGGGTGCTCTATGTACATTACAAGGATTTTGACAAACTTTGTTGCAGATTCATACCTTTTCTTATTCTGAAGAAATCTCTGTGTGTTTGTCTGTATCCATGTGTAGAAGTGAGTATAATGGGATTGGTTTCTCAATTATTAACTACTGCACTTGCAAAGTTCTAATGAGGGAAATTGCAGGGCCTGCATCCCTTTAGATGTGATTTCTTATTGGGAGTATCTCACCAAAAATTTAATTTTTGTTGCAGGGAATGCCTGATATCTGACTTGTATCTTAGTGCAGACTTCTGGGAAAATTAGTGAGCCAATCACACAAGCAGAAAATTATGTTTCTGGGGGGCGTTATGTATACATTCTGTGTACAGAACACCTCCAGGTAGCCATATTGCATTGCATTTCACAGAAAATTACAGCTCTGCAAATTGAAAAGGAAAGGTCATTTTTAATAACATTCAATTACAATATGACTTGTGTTGCAATTGTATATGCTATATTAATATTTTTTATTTGCTTTTTATTTTTTGAAAGTGGAGTTACCCTTTAAGCACAAACTTTGTCATGACTCAGCAGTAATACTTTCATGCCCTGTCTATCTCTTACCTGGTCTGTGTATCAGCCTTAGGGCCTGTACTCTCACACCTGCATGGTTAAGTAATCTTGTGGCTCCACCCTAGTCTCAACAGGAACCACTATTAAACACTGTGTTCTCCAAGCCTGCCTTGCTGAGCAATATTGTGTGTTTGGTTTCCTGTCTCCTGGTTGCCATGTGCTCTACAACTGTCTCTGTTACTGATCCTGGCTTGTTCTTTGACTATCCCTGCCTGCTTGTTACCCTGACCTTTGGCATGTTCTCTGTCTACTCTTGTCTGCTAGTTGCCCCTGACCTTTGGCTTATCTCCTGACTATCCCTTGTTGTCCTGGGCTGCTGCTTCCTAGTAGTCTGTTGTTTCAGAGGTGCATAGTTAGGGACTTGAATCATTAGCCTCCCGACCATGGCTTTATTTACCATAAAAGCGCTCATGGGCTCATGTGCCAACACTGATCTTTAATATTTACAAATTGTTATAACTTTTTCCTCATTTTGTGTCCTCTCCTGGTCATGGCCACCTCTGGACATTTGTGGCTCAACAACGGAACTGTAGGAGGAAAGGGATGCGGGGTGTGTTGAGAGGAGTTAGAAGGCTGTTTATAGGCTAGGAAACATGCAATCCTTTGTCCTTTCTACTTTGATGGCCCACACACATGATAGGCAGTTCTGCAAATAAAGCAGACCCATATTGACTCCAATAGAACAATCTAGCATTCGTTTTTACTATAATATGCTATATATACACCCATACAATAAAAGGGACAGCATTTATACAGATAGGCATTGACATTCTTGTATGGTAATGGCAACCCGATGTCTAAATTTAGCCCAGGTCCCAACTGATGCATTAGATGCTCTGTGTACCATGTGTACTTGCAGTGTCCCCTAGTACTTCATTGATATCAGACCTGTAAAAACAGTGCCAATACACAAAGCCATGTGTTCACAAACCAGGCCGGTTAAAGTTATTCTTTTGCTGGGTTAAAAAATGACACAAAGGACCCTACAAAAAAAGAAGCTTTATACTTGCCTATCCCACCACCCATTCCTCCAGTCTTTGCTCTGTTCACGAGCTACATCCTCCTAAAGAATCAACACATTAGACACTTCTGGGGATATCAGATGCCTGTGTTCCCTGTACGATATTATGGTTGCTTCTGCTGATCCTTATATCACTACTGTGTCCTGTATTGATGTAGGGGGCCTTGAAAAGGAACCGCACCATGCAGGGGGGTAATAACGTGCCATCACTCTGCAAGAAAGCAAAGATGAGATCAACCAGCAAGGGGACAGGTAAGTATAAATCCTCTATGTATGCTGTTCCTGCTATGTGAAATTTTTTAGACTCAGTGGTAAAGTCACTCCAATTAAAAAATCCTAAAATGTGACCACAGTGTACTGCTACATTTACTTATGTCGGTATTTTGTTTTTCGCAGAAAATGTAACATTTCGAAAGAGGAAAATTTAAATGTTTCAAATATGAAAACACGTTCTTTTGCCTATTAAAAGTATGAATGCCCACAATATAAAATTAAGTCTGTGTTGTTGAGAAGCTCTAAAATTAAATACAATATATTTGTAGAGAGTAAAATTAATTAGTTGTATAATCCTTCTTAATTGAGCATTTTATCTTCATTATATAGTATTAATATTTATAATAGTTTTAGATAATTTATTCAGCTGAGAATGATCAAAAAGCAAAATCTAGACAGATTTAATATATTCTTAGATCAGTGTTCTTGGTTTGTTTGAAAGAATGAATTAATAAGATTATATCAGGCTCATTTGAATGATTTGTGTGAGCCTATTAAATTATACAGTACCTAATTTATTTCTAATTGATAATTGATTTCTATTTTGCCCTCTATATGTTTAAAAAAAAATGGTCCACTTCTATAATTTCTTAATACCATTAGGAAATTCCAGCAGCTTTAGTTAACAGATGAAGGCTGAATGTAGTCATGTAGGAAAGGACTTTAGTTCCATGGATGTGACTTGTGGCTGTTATACTTGTGAAAAGATTTCCATATGTGGACACAAATACAATGAGAGCAATAAGGGATAAAGTTTGGGCTTGCCATCACCATAGGTTCGAGGTGAATCCTGCAGGTTCAAGATTTGCTGTCAAAGAACATATATGTGCAGATTTGCCTGGGAAATTTTTAAAAAACATAATATTCTACATGGCTTTTGAACTATGTCCAGCAAGCTTAGAAAGGTAAATAAGGAAGCTTTTGATTAAGCCAGCTCCATCACTGTAAAAGTGTGGGGGGGGGGGCACAGAACAGCCCCCCATAGACTTTAGTGGGATTTGCCTTGAGCAAGATTTACTGAACACACAACAGATGGAATATTTGCTTGCTTGTGGTGTAGGCCTCAAAATATGTAAACTCTCAAAAGTATGTGCATGCAAAGCATGCATGCCTTTACAGCACATCAGTTTAAAGTTAACCTGTGAATGATGGCCATAGAATTATTGCTCTCACTCCAGTTTTTTTTTTTTTGGGTTTTTTTATTTTAATTCTTTATTTCAAATTTTCTTTAAAATGCATACATCATTATTCCCTCCACAACATATGGAGAAGAATTAACATCCAAAAAAAGGAAAAATATACAAACGCATTTCACATTTTCCACCCACCCCACCCACCCCCCCCCCCCTCCCGCCCCTGTCCCTGTCCTGCAGAAACGCGTTACATGGGTGCGGCCCCTGCCAGAGGTAAAACAATAATTGTCGTCTCTACTTCATGATTTCTTCTGCGAATCTCCATGAGTCATTGAAGAGTTCCCAACTTTCCCATTTCCCCCGAACCTCTTCTGCTCTGTATACTTCAGGGGTTTCTATTTTTTGCTGATGGTTTACTCTGTTTATCCATTCTGTTATACTCGGGCTCTCTAATTCCCGCCCATGCCCTGCAATGAGGTTTTTTGCTTCATTTAGGAGCGTCGGGGTTATTGAGGACTTGTATTGTCTCATGGGCATATCCGTCCCATGAAACAGCACCGTCCAGGGGTCCTGTGGTATAATTTTCCCTGTAATTGTTTTAATTAAATCCAATATATGCAGCCAGTATTTTTTGATCTTAGGACAGTCCCACCAGATGTGGGCCATCGTTCCCGTATACCCACAACCTCGCCAGCATTCCGCCGTTTTATCTTTTTGAAACTTGCTAAGCTTCACGGGGGTTAGGTACCAATCTGAGATGCATTTATAATTAACTTCCAGTGACTTAGTGTTCCAACCCGACCGGTGCATTAAGTGATATATTCTTTTAATTCTGTCTTTACTACAAGTGATTCCTACTTCCCCTTCCCATCTCTTGACGCCTGGAGGTACCCAATCTGTATCAGCTTGAGTAAGCATCTTGTAGATTCGTGATATATTATTTCTAGTTGATGTTCGCAAACAAATTTTCTCTAAAAGTGTATGGTCCTCTCCGTTTCGAATTGGCTGTGGAAGACTATCCACAAAATGCTTAAGCTGCGCGTACCTCCATGCGTCAATCGTCATCAGGTCTCTTTTATTTTTTAAATCGTGAAACGTGTCAATCTTTCCTAACTTAATAATATCTCGTAGCTGTGCCTCCCCATTTTTAATCCAGTTTCCCCATAGTTTACTTCTACCCGGTGTAAAAAAAATATTGTCTTTTAGGTATATTAAAGGTGAATTGTAGACCCATTTGTTTTTCCTATGTATTCTATCCCATTCTCTTAGTGTAACCCGAGTGATTTCATGTGCTCCTTCACCCAGTTCTCTATATTTTGGGGGGTTCCATATAATGTGACCTAGTTGTGTATTACTTAGTGCATTCTCAATGTTAACCCATCTTTTATTGCATCCCCCTTTAAACCACTCCATTGTTCTTGAGATGACTATGGCGCTGTAATAACTCTCGAAGTCCGGGCTAGCTAGTCCTCCCTGTTCTTTGCCTTTAGATAATATGTGTTTAGCTATACGGGGTTTTTTATTAGACCAAATAAATTTAGAAATAATTTTATTTAAGGTTCTGAAGAAGGCTTGGGGGACTGAGAGTGGGAGCATTTGGATTTTATAATTTACTTTTGGCACTATAACCATTTTGACCGCATTTATTTTCCCCATCCACGACAGAGGGCAGGGTGACATCCTTCTAATTTCTGTACTAACTTCGTCCAGCAGGGGAGGGAAGTTTAATTTATACATTTTTCTTAATGAGGACGCTAGTTTGACTCCAAGATATTTAACCTCCGTCCTCCATGGGAAATGAAACTCTTGCGCCAGGCAAGCCGCTTCCGATTGCTTAATATTTATGTTTAGAATTTCTGACTTAGAAAAATTGATTTTAAAATTGGAAAAGGAGCCATACAATTTTAGAGTACTTAGAAGATTGGGGAGGGTGGTCCTGGGCTGAGTAATAAAAAAAAGTACATCGTCGGCATATGCCGCCATTTTGTGCTCCTCCCCCCCGACCTGAATTCCCCTTACATCTATGGTGTTCCTAATGGTAGAAAGCAAAGGTTCAAGGGATAGCACAAACAGGAGGGGAGAGAGCGGGCACCCTTGTCGTGTGCCATTTCTCATGACAAGTGGCAGTGATAACATTCCGTTAATCCTTACCCTCGCCTGGGGAAAATCATACAGGACCTTTACCCAGCTAATCATTTTCTTTCCGACACCCATAGCCTCTAATGTATTGATCATGTGCCCCCAGTCGATCCTGTCAAACGCCTTTTCGGCATCCAATGACAGGAACAGACTGGGGGTCTCTTCCTGTCTCGCCGCTTGTACCAATAACAAGGCCCTAGTCCCATTGTCCCTCCCCTCTCTTCCCGGGATAAACCCGACTTGGTCCGGGTGTACTAATTCTGTCATATGGGTCTTAAACCTGTTTGCCAGGACTTTGGCAAACAGTTTTGTGTCGATATTGAGCAGGGCAATGGGTCGGTAACTGGAACACTTTGTCCTGTCTTTACCTTCTTTTAAGATCACTGTAATTGACGCCATTAGCGCTTCAGTTTTCATTGCTCCACCCGCTCCCAGCCCGTTCCAATATCGACACAGTCTTGGTACAAGTATCTCCTTAAAACGTTTGTAGTATGTTATAGAGTACCCATCAGGTCCCGGACTCTTACCCATTGGGGTGGAGTTTATGGCTTCCACTATCTCCTCCTCTGCTATGGGTCTGTCCATATTCTCGCTGTCCACGTCAGATAGAGATCTAAGCAAGCTATTTTTTAAGAAGTCCTGACTCAGGGTAGAAGACCCCTCTTTATTCTGTTCCTTTGACTTAACGTTATAGAGAGATTCGTAGTATGTTCTGAACTCATTAGCAATGTCCTTGGTGGAATGGAGCATTTGACCTGATACATTTTGTATTTTCTCTATATAATTGATTTCACGTTTCTTTTTTAGTATTCTTGCCAGGTGCTTCCCTGATTTATTTCCAAAGTGATGTCTTTCCTCCGCTATTTTATGGAACCATTTCCTGGCGTCTGCTTCTAGAATAGCTTTAAGTTCCTCCCTTTTATTTAGAAGTCTATGAAATATGTCCTGGCTTTGTGCGCTTCCCTGCCTATGTTTTTGTTCTAAGTCTTGGATCTCTTTCCTTATCTCCTCTCTAAGTTCTTTTCTCTCTCGCTTCTTTGTAGAGCCGATCGAGATATAAATTCCCCTGATATAGGCTTTATGTGCCTCCCATAATGTGCTGTCCGATGTTTCTCCCGTGTCGTTGGCCAGGAAGAAGGATTCAATCTCCCCCCTTATCTCATCTTCCACTTCCCGCTCAGCAATGAGACTATCGTTCATGCGCCAAGTGAATGGGGGCCTTTGTAGACCTCGAAGCTTCATGACCATTGACATTGGCGCATGATCCGAAAGGGTCGTTATCTCTATCTGCGTTGTCTCCAGCAATTCAAGTATTTTGTGTTCTACTAGAAAATAATCTAATCGTGAATGAGTGCCGTGGACAGGTGAAAAAAAGGTATAATCTCTAATGCCAGGATGTTGTACTCTCCAGGCGTCGATCAACTGGTGCTGAAAAATTTTTGATTTTATTTTTTTGAGCTTTACATAGCTCGTTCTAAGTATTCCTGAGGAGCTATCTAGTCTGGGGTCCAGGACAAAGTTCAGGTCTCCTGCCAGGATGATCTCTCCTACACGAAATTTCACCAGTCGACTCAAGGCCCTGTAGAGATACTCCATTGGGTTTTTATTAGGGGCGTAGAGGTTCGCTAGTGTCAACGTATGCTCCCCTATCTTACAATTAAGGAACAAAAACCTCCCCTCTATATCCGTCAGTCTATTCAACAATTTGAATTTTAAGTTTTTTGCGACCCCTATGGCCACCCCTTTCGCTCCTCTCGTTGGAGAATCACTACAAAACCATGTAGGGTACTCTGGCGAGGAAATCATAATGTTGTCTTTCTGTTGGAGATGTGTTTCCTGTAAAAAAACAATATCTGCCTGGTACTCGCTCATTTCTTTAAGGATCTTAAATTTTTTCTCTTGTGCATTAATACCTCTGACATTGTATGTTACAATTTTCACTGAGCCTTCACACATGTTTGAACCGTACACTTTTGGCCCCTATGGGCCTTCTAATCTTCTTCTTTATTTTGCGTTTCTGCAGGACAGGGAACAGTTCCCTCCCCCTCCCCCCCCCCCCCTCCCTATACCCCCCCCCTCTTCCTCCTCCCCCCCCCCCCCTCCCACCCTCCACCCCCCACCCTCCCTCCCTCCTTGGTCTTAGCCCGACCCTATGTATACAGCGGGGCATCCCGTTGGGGTCCCCTCTGTATACTGCCCAATCTAGGGGTGGGGCTCTATGTCAGGCGGAGAACCACCTGGTCTCCGCCCCCCTCCCTCTCCAGATGGAGGGAGGGGGGCGGGGTCAGCCCAGCCTGTGTCCACCCTCCAGGATACCCTCCGCCACCGGTACCCTCCTCCTTCTCCCTTTATTAATTGCCTGCACCGTGCTAAACCTGCCAGCCAGAGAAGGGGAGAAGAGAAAAAAATAAAAAATAAAAAAAAATAAATAAATAAAAAAAAAAAAAAAAAAAAAGTCCCCATATTTACAGCGCAGATGAACCAACCGTTAAATATTTCAGAAAGGTGGCCTGGCCCCGTCTCTCCCCCCCACCCCCCACTCCCCCCGTGTCCAGCTCATTTTCTTAGTCCCAATTAATCAGGGGGACCCGGTATAATGGGTGGGGTAATCCCCAGTTCCTGGCAAAAATTCGGGATCTCGTCCATAAATTTCAATCGTGCTGTACGACCTTTATTGGTGACAATCAAAGCGGCGGGAAAACCCCAGTTATATTTGATGTTTAATGTCCTTAATGTTTCAAGAAGAGGTTTCATTTCTCTCCTTCTCGCTAGAGTACCCGCTGAGAGGTCAGAAAAAATCTGTAGTTCTGTTGTTTCAAATGTCAGGGGGGGGGTGCCTCGGAGTTTACTCCACACCTGCGATTTCTCTTCGTAAGAGTGAAAACGAACTAGTACGTCTCTTG
Organism: Lithobates sylvaticus; assembly: GCA_028564925.1. Lineage (NCBI taxonomy): Eukaryota > Metazoa > Chordata > Amphibia > Anura > Ranidae > Lithobates > Lithobates sylvaticus. The sequence goes on from CM053027.1 coordinate 75,453,640, forward strand.
GGGCCTCCTCACTTACGCCTGATGGTTTTCTAATCCGATGCACTCGATCAAATTTAAAGTCCGCGACTTCAGTTGTGCCTAGTAATGGTTTAAAAATACTGTTGATTTTTTTTGCCAAATCTTCCCCCTTCTGTTCTGGAAGGGATCTAATCCGGAGGTTTTGACGCCTGCTTTGATCTTCTAAACTCTCCATCTTATATAGCATATCCCGATGCTTAGATTGCAGTATTTCCGTTTGGGTTCTGAGGTGCTGCAGGTCTTTAGTTTGTTCTATGGCTACAGTTTCCATGGTTTCTACCCTTTTTATTAATTGTCCCATGTCCAGCCTGACATTTTTTATTTCTGTTTTAATTGAGTTTTCTAGACAAGAGAACATTTCTGCCATCTCCAGCTTAGTGGGTATTAACGCCAGGTCGCTGTGTGTTCTTTGGGCCCCGGCTCCTCCAGCCCCCTCTTGTTCTAGTTCTACTCTAGAAGATTCCGCCAGTTCTTGTTTCTGTTTTTCTATATCTTTTTTCTTACCTCCTGAAGTTTTTTTTTTCCATCTCTGGACTTTTTAGACTTATATCCTTGAGATATTTTTGGATTGTGCTATTATTTAAACTGTCCTTGGGGGTCTTGGGTTCTGTTACCTTTTGTGATCTTCCCTTCATTGTGAATGTGCCCTTCCTGCACTTCGATTATTCATGAGGCGTTTATTTAAGTAATCCGCAGTTTGCTATATGCTATTATGCTGATGAATACACCTTTTATGTTGTACGGGGGAGGGAGGGAAAAAGGAAAAACCGAGGGGGGAGGGGGGGGGGGGCGTACCGTCCCTTTTGAGTGAACTGCTCTCAAATGATTAAAAAAATTTTCCTCTTCTGTTTTCCCCTTCCCCTTCTTTCTCCTTTCTTTTCCCTTTCCTTCTTTGGGGGGGTAACTTGAGGCCTTGTCTCTGATGTAGGCAATTCCGTCCCCACTCCTCGGCGTGCCCCCAGCTGCTCTAATAGTTTTTTATTAGGGTCATATACTGCTCTCAACCCCACCGTGTCTCTTTTTTGTCCAATTAGCGTTTTTCTCTGAGGGTATGAGTGCTGATTGGTATGAGGGTGTAGTATTTTTCAGGCCTTATATCTCGTTAGGTCCCCTTCTTCCTAAAAGGGGTGGTTTGCTCTTGTCAAATGTGCCCGTCAAATGGTATGTGGCTGCAGGGTCCCGTTACCCTATGCTTCTGGTTTCCCCTGTCTCTCCAGTGGCATCTAGGTCTTTTTTAGATTTGTTAAAGTTCATATGGGCAACAGATGGATTACTTCTGAGTTTATAGATCTGGTTCAACCCCTCATCATAGAAGATTGCACAAAAACCTCCCTTTTCTAGGAAAAAACAAAGTCACAGGTCCTACCTGGACGGTGGGCACCCACCGAAGGTGTCCCCCCCCGTCAGTTGTCTCGAGGAAAGTCCTGTTGTGGGGTCCTCGTGGAAGCGGGACCTACAATGCCACTTAACGGGAGATGAGCAGGACGTGCCGCTCTGTAGGGTATACAGCCGGAAGATCGGGGAAAAAAGGTCCGGAGCGCCACCGGCGCTAAGAAGTTACTGCTTCCGCATGAGGAGTCAGCGTGCGGCGTCCTCCCCTTCCCGGTCCCTCCTTCCTCACTCCTCTCGCTGACAGGTGGTTCAGGCAGGCTTCAAAACGCTACAACCGCTCCGCACTGTGCGGTATGGAGCGGTGTTTCTGCGGCAGATGGAAGGGCCGCTCGGTGGCTCAATGGGACCCGGGGGGTGTCACGGAGGGTGATCCCGCTGTGATTGGATCAGCTCTGCGGGCTCTCACCACCGCTTCGCTGGGTCTGCTGGTTCTCCTGACCCATCTCCTCTCTGCTGCTGGGCTTGTGTCTCCGCCGTCCCCAGGCTCCTCCCCCCTACGTCAGCGACTCACGTCGGCATGGCGCCTCCCCCTGACCAACTTGAACACCCCATGTCCATGCTACCAGAACCACTTCCTCCACTGTCCTAATTCTTTGTTGAATCCAAGTCATATAATATTAGAGCTTACACATGATTTATGGCATCAAGGATGCCAGGAGAAACATGGTTCTGCATCCCCAGAGCTGCAAGGAAGCACAGCAAATGTTAGTATAAGTGTATTGAGGGTAAGAGGCTCTGTTGCTTTTCCCTGAAGTGCACATAGGCAGCATTTCCCCAAATTAAAGATCATTTCACAAGTAACTAGTGCTTGCTTTGTCAAGTTAAAATATAAACTTGGGATTACTCATGAAATGATTGTTGGTTTGGAGTTTTATGCCATGTCTGAATTAATTGATCTATGCTTTGAAATACAAAATGACCAAAACTGCATAGTAGTGTGTACTCACTGCACTCAAACTGCATTCTGTGCATGGACAAAATAATTTCTCATTTGTTGTGTTACCATAGCTTTTTGGTGGCAGCAAATTTAATAGGCTTTTTGCACCTACTGTATACTCTGCAGCCTGCTCTGCTTTTCAGATGCCAAAATTCAATATGATGCCGCTAGAAAATTCTGTTGAATTGAGCTACAAAGCATTATATAAAAGTCCTATGAAGGTGAGAATGTAAATTGAGTGGACAGAATACTGGCTAGTGTATTCCTTCAAGTTCAAGACCTATAGTCTCTCTGAGCTCGTTGAAGTCTTATCCACACAGTGAAAAAGGAGGTTGCATTATGTGGCAAGATGATACAGATGTTTACATACACTGCATAGCCAAAAGTTGTGAAAACCTAACCACCACATCCTTATGAGCTTATTGGACATCCCATTCCAAAAACATGGGTATTAATATCACATGATTTTGGAATGTGTTTGTAGGAACTTGTCCTGAAGGTGTTCAACAAGGTTGAGGCCAGGGCTGGCTCTGTGTAGGGTATTTACATTCCTCCCCACCAAACTCATTAAACTATGGTCCTGGCATTGTGCACAGTGGAACAGGAATGCAGGAACAGAAAAGAGTCTTTCCTCATACTGTTGCCACAAAATCAAAAGCACCCAATTTTCAAAAATGTCTTTGGAGCATTAACAGTACTCCTCAATGGAAACACCTGAACTCAATAATTTGACTGGATGTCCACTATTGGCCATATAGTAGATGTGATAGTTGTCCACAAACTTTTTTCTTTTCCACATATATTTTATTCATTTTCAAGGGTTTTAGTGCAATAAAATTGAGGTGTGGCGTGTCCTCCAAAAAACGCTCTAATTGTCTCACAGCTCTCAGGCTCTTAACAGCTCCACTGACAGCTCTCCTGGGATTCCCTGTGGTGGCTTCCTGCCATCTCATCCAGATCCATGCCTAGACTCTGACTGTACTCCAACAGTCCCAGCGGCTCTGGCTCCAGGTGGACTTTTCTGTCGGTCACATACTTTTATTCTATACCCACTCTCTGAGATGCTTGTGAGTGAATATTTTTGTGTTTATTTGTGTTTTGATTTAATAAAACTTTACTGCACTATTGGCGGCGTGGCACCTCTCTCCCTTCCCCGCCTTCTCTCTTTTGCAGTGATCGGGTCTCCAGCTCTCTTCCAGAGGCAGCCTTACCATCCAGTCAGCTCAGTTTTTGACTAATTAGTTATGTACTAACACCTCTGGGGTCATTATTTTCATGGTTTTATGTTTGATGTTTGATGTCCTATTGATACATCCATGGATTGTTTTTCCACCATGGTGTCTTATACAGGAATCCACTACAGACTTTTGTAATTATTCATAGGTGTATCCTGCCAGATTCCTCAAGTTAATATACAGCCCCACATACATTATTCTACTAGATTGTATCAAGTGTTGTCTCCCTTGCAACCAGTGTAGCACTGAGTGTTAGTGTTCTGTCTTTTATTGCTTAGTATATAATCATGTCACAAGAGACTGCAGACTTCCAATACATCTAACAATAACAGGATGTGGCTGTGTAGCAGAGAACAATCTGACAAGAGACTGCAGACTTTTTACCTGGTGCCAATGGATTTGACTGAAAGGCAATATACAATAAAAATAATAAAATAAAAGTTAATTTTGCATATTTTAAAACGTTATCATAGATTTAATGTTCATGGATTCAATGTTTGCTGTATAGCATGAACATGCCACTGATTGATTTTGGTTTTGTGTAAAGTTTCTTTTTGAAAAGCTCACCTGTTGTTCCCAACTCTCTTTGCAACTAGAACTGTAGCTGATTTAGCATAAAAAAAGACATAAACTAGTGTCATTTATTTTTTTGTGTAATGATCAGTTGTACATAAGAACTGGTGTCATTTCACTCCAGAGAAAAGGCTCCCTCTAGGACAACCCTGTATTCTGCAAAGGTATGTAGAGAGTTGCCAATTATTTAAACATTTACAAAGATAAAAAAAAAATGCAATGCAAATCAAAACTCAAGGTGCTCTGATATGCAAATGCTGATTTTGCTCCCTAATGATGATGTCTTGTCTGCCCTTTCCTGTTTCCAGTTCTTAGTTATTGAGCCTGCTCATCCTGCTCTAGGATAAATAGCTTACTGTAGGAGGAAGCTGGTTGACCACACATAAACCTTAGGCATTCATTTTGCGCTCCTGGGGCAACTCAATATAGCATTGTCTGGTACATGCAGGCACCACCCAGTTTCTCATTGCTTTTCATTATGTAAAAAAAAACATTCTCTTTATGAGGGACAGGAATTGGTGATTGCAATTTTTATGCATTTTTTTGCATGCAAGAGGCAGAAGGTACTGCTTCAGTTCAGAAGTTAGCATGTCACTCTCTAGTAGTGCTTGCATGGGATGTAAGTTTCAGAATGCTAGGTGTGTTCCGGGAATTTTGTGTTTTCTTAAAAGACCGGATACTCCTCTGAATGCTCACTTCTACTCTACGTTTCCCTATGTTCTGCAGCTGAGCATTTTACAAGGGTATTAGATGCAACATTGGTGTAGCAGTTTCCTGTGCTGTCTGATTCTCCCTGTTGATCGAATAGGGGAGACCTACACTGTAATAATTTTTTGAATTCTTCAATCTAAACCAGGTAATCACATGCTAACCATAATTTATCAGCAAGGATACAATTCAATTGATATTGTGGCCCCTGTGCATTGTCCAGACTCCTATTTCTGAAAGAAGATAGTAATGTATTCCTTTTTTTAATAATAAACCAACTAGATGAAAAATGTTGTGATCTGAATTCCGGTTGGGTGGTTTTGCCCATCTTCATTTATAGACTATGATGGGGAGCAGATGTCATTCAAATTGCCCAGATTTCACAGTGTGCAAGTTTTTAAATATTTCTCATCACTAATGATTATTCTTAATTGAATGAATAATAAAATGAACAGTTGGGTTATTATCTGTGCACAATTAATAGAAACAGAAAGGCATGCATAGTTTTTAGTTTAGGATAGTTCAGGCCAAAAAAATTAAAAAAATGTAAAGTTTTATAGCCAGATAAGTATGAAATATTGCAAATGAATACTTAATAACAACATTTAAAGTCAGCAGGTAAAATCTGGTGACGTTTGAATGATTAAAAGTAGTGACACATTCTGCTTCCCCACCATCCTTGCCTGCTCTGTTTGAACAGTACATATGACTTTCAATCTGAGAGAAATTGTCAGAAGGCAAACAGCTTCTGCTGTGTTCACTCTTTAGAGGACCCACGATACTCTGAGGCTCCAGTATTATTGGAACACACTGTATGAAATGTGTATTTGTTAACAAACAATAGTATTCACATAGTAAAACATGTAGCAAGGATATGAAACATTTAAAAACTTAAAAAGTGCATTACTATTATTATTACATTACTAACATCATTATAGTTTTCCATGAAAAAGCAATACCTATGTTATTCCTACACCTCAGGCCCATTGATGTTGCTGCTCTGGAACTAACATATTAAATAATCTTCACAGAACAGCAACTTTCACCTGAAGTATCTGAAGTAAGTACTTAGTTTTATGACACAATTACTTACACATACACCAACACTGGTCTGAGGTCCCACCCCACACTCCAACTGGCCAAACTTCAGGCTCTGTCACCTTCCCTATGCAATAGGAACTGCATAAAGCTGCACATTGCTTATTTCTCTTCATCCAAAGCTTTATTTTACAAACCACAGAGGCACATTCCACCTCTTCTTGCCTTTGGCATGTTTAACCCCCTGTACACTGTCTAAGACCCCTTTCACACTGGGGCCATTGCTGCATTCGTGGTAAAGTGCCACTCGTTTTAGCAGTGCTTTTTAGCTGTTTAAGCGGTGCTTTTGCACCACTTTTTGTCCGCTAGCGGGGCACTTTTAATCCCAAAGAAGGGGATCAAAAATTCTGTGTTGCGTCTCTTCCGAAGTGCTTTTCACTGCCCTTTCATTGCAATGGGCAGGGGCGTTTTGGGAGCACTGTATTTTTCTAACTTGCCACAAGCACACTGCCCGGGTGTGAAAGCACCCATTGCAGAGAATGGGAGGCAGTTTTCAGGTGCTTTACAGGTGCTATTTCTAGCGCTAAAAATGCCTGAAAACTGCCTTTTATTCTCTGCAGTGTGAAATGGGGTCTAGAAGTAGAACTAAATTCTCTTAATCATCAATAATTATTTTTAATCCTCAGGCTGCTAGCAATAGTAAATAGATATTAAGGTATATTATGCTTATTTCTTTTAAACCTTTTATATATTTTTTCAGTTGCTTCCTGGTTTCAGGCATAGGCCAAAATGATGTCACACAAACTAAGAGTCTTCATGGGCTGGATGAGGATGGGCTTTTTCAACTGCCTGCATGTCTGAGATAATCAGTTGCCCTTACTCAAGATGGCCATGGCTAGGCATGCTATGTGGTTGTTTTTAAAGTGATTTTTCAACAAAAGACATGGATGAATGGGGGAGCTTGCTTTGAATATTAAAAATGAATTAAATAGCATTTTCAGTTTGTGGTGCTTAGATACAATATAGTTGCGCTTTACTCTAATGCCACGTACACACGATCGGAAATTCCACCAGCAAAAGTCAGATGAGAGCTTTTGGTCGGAAAATGCGACCGTGTGTATACTCCATCAGACTTTTGCTGGTGGAATTCCAGCCAGCAAAAGATTGTGAGCAGGTTCTCAATTTTCCGGTCGGAAAAAGTTTTGATCAGAAATTCCGATCATCGGTACCAATTCTGACGCACAAAATTCCTACACATGCTCAGAAACAATTTGACGCATGCTCGGAAGCATTGAACTTAATTTTCTCGGCTTGTTGTAGTGTTGTATGTCACCGCGTTCTTGACGGTCAAAAGTTCAGCAAACTTATGTGTGACCGTGTGTATGCAAGCCAAGCTTGGGCAGAATTCCATCGGAAAAACCATCCAAGATTTTTCAGACGGAAATTCCGCTCATGTGTACGTGGCATTAGAGTTGCTCTGTGTGGAAGCCCTTGTAGGGGAAAAAGATGTCAAAGAAACTTGTCAGTGGATTGTCTCTGTGTCTTTTGCACAATCAAGTTCTGTATGCCGAGGAAGAAGCTGTGTGTGGCTGTACACTTGGTTTATTATGTTTTTATTGTTGTTTTAGCATTTTTCCTTTACATACGTATGAAGATAGCTTATGCTTACACATATGTATAAATAAAATGCACAGAAAAAGGTTTTGTAATTTGGCCTTAACCATCATTTTTAATGGGCTTTGGTCACTTGGTATGGCACAAATTATGAAGAAATTATGAGAAAACAGTTTCATCATGAACTATTTAATGCATGCATACAGATGTGTAAACATACAACTATTTAGCCTTTTTAAATCATATATTTTTTCTTTATTAACAGCTCTATTCTTTTGAAATGTTATTAAAATATAATAATTTACACTGGAATTTTACATAACTTTGGCCATAATGCTGTCTGAACCCTGATATTTCCTCAGGGGAAGATCAAGTCTTACAGGCTCCCAATTATTTAACCTCTGTGGGGTCTTGTTATTATTCCAGTTCTTGTCTGCAGAAAGCAGTTACATGCTGGCTATTAACATTAATTGTGCTGAGATTTGTAGAATCCAAAGCTTCCACATTCAGCATGTCTCTCACAGGGCTTCTGAGCAAGACTAGACCTTGTTGTCACATGGTTCTGTGCTGTGCAACCTACCTCTCTGCAATGTGCATAGGCAGTGCACTCAGAGAGGGTGATGTTTGAACCAATGGACATACAGGTTTATATTTTTTTGGCTCAAATGGATAGTCATTCAGGAGATAAGCACTAACATCTCTGTGGAATATGGAATCAGGGCAGCCATCTGCACCAGATGAATTATGAAAAAAAATTTGACCTACCAGCAGGTGTGCTGTAGCTCCCCAAGTCAATTAAAATTCAAAATTTCCATGTTTGATTGGAATGCACTTTTTTTACAACATGTCAACAGAGACTATCAATATGCAATGCCCGTGGGTTTGCTTACAGTGTCGTCTTACTGTTTATATACACATGAAAATGACAACTGCATTTGTCACATCTATTATACATAGGCTGCACATGTGTACGTGAAAATAAAGCACTCTGCTAAATTATTGAAGGAGATGAAGAGATCTTTCTTTTTTTTTTACTTTTTTTTAGATGAACATGTCAAAACATCTATTTTATGTGTTCTTTTTAATAAACCCTTTTTCTGTTTATAATTTGTATTTGATATTTGTACATAGGGATTATAATAATAAGTCTGCATCTTCCTACTTTGCAGCATTACACAATAGTTGTGCTTCACTGCTCCTTCTTACAATGAAAACCAGTGTGTTGGTAGAATACCTGAAAACAATGCACTCCATGGGTGACTGATATCTTAACAGTCTTTAAGGTGGAATCATAGGTGTGCACAGCCTGTTGCATTAGGGTGTGCACCCCTAACCTCAAACACATCTATATTAATATATTTTTTTTACTTGAAATTAGTTTTATTGAGAAAAGAAAAATAAATAGAAAAGCCACCCAAAGGACTACAGAAATTGGTACAATAGCAAAACAAATACCATGATAACAACATGAGAAATGGATCTGTGCAAGTACATTAAGCAGATACCAACATATGGTCAGAGATAGTAGGTATTGGTGTATAGTCTCTGTCAGGAACGGTGCTATTACTTGGATCGCCTGCTGGTGTCACTGTTTCCTTTGGCATCAAAGGGTGCAGTTCTGGTGGCCACCAGCAGGGGTCTCCCAGCCGATGGACATTGTCAGGAATGGTGTTATTACCTGGATCGCCTGGTGGTGTCACTATTTCCTTCGACACCAAAGGGTGCAGTTCTGGTGGCCACCAGCGGGGGTCTCCCAGCAGACGGACATGCCAGCAACCTAGCTGCACCTGTTGTGGATTTGCAGACTATATAAGCCTGTCCCTCACTGAAGCTCAGTGCTTCAGTATTCCTTTCTGTAGCCCTGTCTTGCCTGTCTGAAACCTGATCCTGATCCTGGACCTGAAACCTGTACCTGTACCTGTACCTGTACCTGTAACCTGACCCATTATCTGCTTCCTGCCCTGTCCTGGATGTTGTCCCCCTTACCTGGTTCCTGAGACCCGTCCCCTGTCTCCTGCCTTGATGTTCCCTTGCTTCCTGTTTCCCCCTTGGTCTCTCCTCCCTGCCTTGTATATATATATGTTCCATTGCTTTGAGGGTATTGTTAGCTAGTTAGTTAGATTAGGGCTTGGGGGTTTGCTGTGTTATTTGTGTTCTTGCTTGTTTGTGGTTGCTGTGTTCACGTGTGTCTTTATTATTAATAAATATATCTTTATCACTACCTTTTGGAGCCTGATTCCTTTAGTGCAGCCCATCGATCTGTTCACCTGTGTTGGATGCCTGTGTTTAGGCTCCATCCCTAACAGAATACTGAAGCCATACTAACAGATCGGCTGCACTTGGGAATTGGGTCTGGACACTTGCTTTTGTCAAGGAAGATGCAGCTGGAAGATATTTTGTATCTTTCACTCCTGGCATTGGAAGAAAGAGATCTTTGTTATCAGACTTTGGGTGGCTATACTAGGGAGCAACTACTGGAGTGCAACCGTATAGTCCATGCTTTTGTTGATCAGGGCCATTTTCTTTTTGAGGACGTGCAGCCCCTGATCCAGATTTGTGCCGAGCTGGCCCTACCCTGTATTCCTGAGGGCCGTGATGATTTCACTCCCCCTTTTGATATGAATCAGGTTGTATCCCTAGTATGGCTTTTTGAAGATGATCCCGACGACTTTTTTGAGCACTACTCTGGCTGCTCCCCACAGGTGATTTCTGAATGCATTGTGTCTGCGCAGTCTTTTGTTAGACAGGGAAACTTGAATTCACAATTTGTACAACCCATACTTTCAGCATGGTCTGGCATGATGCAATTAGCCCCAGCCAAACAAACCACTTCTGCCATCAGACACCAGCCTACCCAAATGTATGTTTCCCCATCACCCATACCAAACCCTGTTGCCACCCAGTATACATTGCTCCCAACCAAATATTCATATCCGGTCTCCTCTCCCTGTACCTATCCTGCATACAACTCCCCTACCTCTTCTCTGCCAAATCCCAACACTCCTTTCCTGTCTGCTGCACCCCCAACCTACAAAGCTTCAGCGACCAAGTCAAAGAAAAAACGAAAGTTCTTCCCGACCAAAACGATCCTGCCAGTAACCCAATCTGCCTCCACACCCACTAATCTGTCCCAGCCTGAATCACCAGAGTTCCAGCCGGAGGTGCCAGCAATCCAACCTGAAGAGCCAGTACTAGCCTTCCAGTCTGATGTCCTAGCCTTCCAGCCTGACGTCCCAGCCTTCCAGTCTGATGTTCCGATGCCAGCCTTCCAGCCTGATGTTCCAGCCTTCCAGCCTGATGTTCCAGCCTTCCAGCCTGATGTTCCAGCCTTCCAGCCTGATGTTCCAGCCTTCCAGCCTGATGTTCCAGCCTTCCAGCCTGATGTTCCAGCCCTCAAGCCTGATGTCCCAGCCTTCCAGTCTGATGTCCTGGTGCCGGCCTTCCAGCCTGATGTCTCAGCTTCCCAGTCTGATGACCCGCTGCCAGTTTTCCAGTCTGATGACCCGCTGCCAGTTTTCCAGTCTGATGACCCGCTGCCAGTTTTCCAGTCTGATGACCCGCTGCCAGTTTTCCAGTCTGATGACCCGCTGCCAGTTTTTCAGTCTGATGACCCGCTGCCAGTTTTCCAGTCTGATGACCCGCTGCCAGTTTTCCAGTCTGATGACCCGCTGCCAGTTTTCCAGTCTGATGACCCGCTGCCAGTTTTCCAGTCTGATGACCCGCTGCCAGTTTTCCAGTCTGATGACCCGCTGCCAGTTTTCCAGTCTGATGACCCGCTGCCAGTTTTCAAGTCTGATGACCCGCTGCCAGTTTTCCAGTCTGATGACCCGCTGCCAGTTTTCCAGTCTGATGACCCGCTGCCAGTTTTCCAGTCTGATGACCCGCTGCCAGTTTTCCAGTCTGATGACCCGCTGCCAGTTTTCCAGTCTGATGACCCGCTGCCAGTTTTCCAGTCTGATGACCCGCTGCCAGTTCTCCAGTCTGATGACCCGCTGCCTGCCTTCCATCCTGATGTGCCCGTGTCTGCTGCCCAGCCTGATGTGCCCGTGTCTGCTGCCCAGCCTGATGTGCCCGTGTCTGCTGCCCAGCCCAAAGTGTTCCTGTCTGCTGCCCAGCCCGAAGCGTTCCTGTCTGCTGCCCAGCCCGAAGTGTTCCTGTCTGCTGCCCAGCCCGAAGTGTTCCTGTCTGCTGCCCAGCCCGAAGTGTTCCTGTCTGCTGCCCAGCCCGAAGTGTCCCTGTCTGCTGCCCAGCCTGATGTGCCTGTTCCTGCTGCCCAGCTTGATGTGCCTGTTCCTGCTGCCCAGCTTGATGTGCCTGTTCCTGCTGCCCAGCTTGATGTGCCTGTTCCTGCTGCCCAGCTTGATGTGCCCGTGCCCGCTGCCCAGCTTGATGTGCCCGCTGCCCAGCTTGATGTGCCCGTGCCCGCTGCCCAGCTTGATGTGCCCGTACCCGCTGCCCAGCTTGATGTGCCCGTACCCGCTGCCCAGCTTGATGTGCCTGTGCCCGCTGCCCAGCTTGATGTGCCCGCTGCCCAGCTTGATGTGCCCGTGCCCGCTGCCCAGCTTGATGTGCCCGCTGCCCAGCTTGATGTGCCCGTGCCCGCTGCCCAGCTTGATGTGCCCGTGCCCGCTGCCCAGCTTGATGTGCCTGTGCCCGCTGCCCAGCTTGATGTGCCCGCTGCCCAGCTTGATGTGCCCGCTGCCCAGCTTGATGTGCCCGTGCCCGCTGCCCAGCCTGAGGTGTTCCTGTCTGCTGCCCAGCCTGATGAGTTCCTGTCTGCTGTCCAGCCTGATGAGTTCCTGTCTGCTGCCCAGCCTGATGAGTTCCTGTCTGCTGCCCAGCCTGATGAGTTCCTGTCTGCTGCCCAGCCTGATGAGTTCCTGTCTGCTGCCCGGCCTGATGAGTTCCTGTCTGCTGCCCAGCCTGATGAGTTCCTGTCTGCTGCCCGGCCTGATGAGTTCCTGTCTGCTGCCCGGCCTGATGAGTTCCTGTCTGCTGCCCAGCCTGATGGGTTCCTGTCCGCTGCCCAGCCTGATGGGTTCCTGTCCGCTGCCCAGCCTGATGGGTTCCTGTCCGCTGCCCAGCCTGATGGGTTCCTGTCCGCTGCCCAGCCTGATGAGTTCCTGTCCGCTGCCCAGCCTGATGAGTTCCTGTCCGCTGCCCAGCCTGATGAGTTCCTGTCCGCTGCCCAGCCTGATGAGTTCCTGTCCGCTGCCCAGCCTGATGAGTTCCTGTCCGCTACCCAGCCTGATGACCCGGAGCCTGCTGCCCTGTCTGTTTTTATTTCCAGATCTAAACTTCCAGACCCTGGTGGTGGGGTACATGCCCCATTGTCGGACTCGGGTGGCATGCCTCCTAGTAGGTTAAGAGACTCTGGCCAGAGAGCGCAAGGAGGTCTGCCGTCACAGAGAAGACTTTTTTGGACTCTTCCACTTTTACACGCACTGCCAGATCTAGGACAGAATGGAGTGTCCAGAGGCCACTCCTTAGGGGGGGGAACTGTCAGGAACGGTGCTATTACTTGGATCGCCTGCTGGTGTCACTGTTTCCTTTGGCATCAAAGGGTGCAGTTCTGGTGGCCACCAGCAGGGGTCTCCCAGCCGATGGACATTGTCAGGAATGGTGTTATTACCTGGATCGCCTGGTGGTGTCACTATTTCCTTCGACACCAAAGGGTGCAGTTCTGGTGGCCACCAGCGGGGGTCTCCCAGCAGACGGACATGCCAGCAACCTAGCTGCACCTGTTGTGGATTTGCAGACTATATAAGCCTGTCCCTCACTGAAGCTCAGTGCTTCAGTATTCCTTTCTGTAGCCCTGTCTTGCCTGTCTGAAACCTGATCCTGATCCTGGACCTGAAACCTGTACCTGTACCTGTACCTGTACCTGTAACCTGACCCATTATCTGCTTCCTGCCCTGTCCTGGATGTTGTCCCCCTTACCTGGTTCCTGAGACCCGTCCCCTGTCTCCTGCCTTGATGTTCCCTTGCTTCCTGTTTCCCCCTTGGTCTCTCCTCCCTGCCTTGTATATATATATGTTCCATTGCTTTGAGGGTATTGTTAGCTAGTTAGTTAGATTAGGGCTTGGGGGTTTGCTGTGTTATTTGTGTTCTTGCTTGTTTGTGGTTGCTGTGTTCACGTGTGTCTTTATTATTAATAAATATATCTTTATCACTACCTTTTGGAGCCTGATTCCTTTAGTGCAGCCCATCGATCTGTTCACCTGTGTTGGATGCCTGTGTTTAGGCTCCATCCCTAACAGTCTCGACTGTGGGTCTGGTTAGAATTTCTAGCTTGTACAGTAGAGTGTGATACCTCTTCTTGATATTTTGAAGAGAGCTAGGACAAGGGTGACTCTGGTTAGGCGAAATTACAAGCATACAGTACATGCTGGATGGAGTAGCCAGGTATTCCATTGCTTCCAAAAGATTGCACATGTTCCATTTTTTTTTTTTGCAAACATAATCTCATATTGAGTTTGCGTTTTGAGAATTTGGAGAAAAGTAGATCTGTCGGAGGGTCTGGTTGTTTCCAAGCCATAGCAAGAGCTTTCCTGGCAACAATCATACTGTGGACTATAAAGGGTCTGTGGACAGGGTCCCAGGATTCATGATGTAGGAGGAAGAGAGCTGTAGCCGAGTTGTATGTTATGGGGTTCTGGAGCACTGTGGAAAGGAAAGAGAAAATATATTTTCAAAAACATAGTCATTTGGGGTAGGACCACCAGATGTGCAGTAATGAGTACTTAGAGCCGCAGTTTCTCCAGTTGTCTGGGGAGGTAGATGCATTGAATTTGGCCAATCTTACTGGGGTGTAGTACCAACGATGTAATATTTTTAGAGATGTCTCCCAGTGAGAAACACATTTTGATGAGGTGATGAGTAACTGCATTGTTTTGTGCCATTGTGCTAATTGGAAGTTCTGTGAGGGGTTAGTTTCCCATAATTTCATAGTGGGTGTTTTTTCCAAGGAGAGGTTGTATGTAAGAGTGCGGCATAGAAAGGAGATTCCACCTTTATATATTGACAATGTCAGCAGAGCAATGGAGGGTGTCAGTAGGGCAGAGATTGATGTCAGTAGGACAGTGGACAGTGCTAGTCGTTTTTATTCTTATTATTCAATTTTTTTTTATTATTTTTATTTATTTTATAGGAGCCTTGTTAGGGGGCTTTGGTGAAATATCAGGGGTCTAAACAGGGGGAATCTGCACCACACTGAGTGATTAGGATGTGCCCAGGCACAGCTGACACACCTATGGGTGGAACTGTGTTGAGGCAAAATGGCGCAGTTCTCCTACAATGTGCAACAATGCATGGCATACACATACAGAGTGCCTTCCTCCAGTGCTGATAGCTCTGCAATCTTCATCAGTGCTCCATCACTGTTGCTGACATTTTCTCTACAGCATCTTCCAGCCTAGTGTCTTCTCTCTTCAGCCTTTGGGCAGCCACAGATGATGTAACTAATGGGCCTGAACCCTGAAGTTACATCATTCCAGAACATGTCTCTATTCTCAGCATCTTTTGCGGCGTACACACGCTCGGACTTTCCAGCGGGATTGTCCGCCGGACTCGCGAGTTCAGCGGACAATTTTAAGTCTGAAATTAAAACTTAGTCCGCCGGACTTTTGGCAGGAAAAACTCCGCCGGCGCCCACACACGGGCGGATTGTCCGGCGGACTCCAGTCTGGCGGACAATCCCGCGGGAAAGTCCGCTCATGTGTACGCGGCCTTAGAAATGCTGACAATTGATTGGAAATGTATATTGCCATAGTGGCACATCAATACACAACTACAGTAGCAGGCAATGCACCTGCACACTTCAATGCACCTGCTTTTGCACATGATGGTCTGTGCAATAAAAAAGGGCCAGGTAAGTTTTTTTTTGTTTAGCCATTGTTGGTAGACCATTCTAAATGACTGGGCTTCCTTGATGAAATGAAAACGTATGAAATACGGGATAGCCTATTAAGGACTGAAAGCCTATAAGAAACCTTTACTAAGAAAAATATGTTGGCTCTCATTTCTGTCTGACTTCTTTCCTTCTG
>CM053027.1:75469699-75499812 GCA_028564925.1 Lithobates sylvaticus
TCAGACCGTGTGTATGCACCATCGGACAGTGTTCGTCGGTTTGTCCGTCGGACAAAGTCTTATCTCCTGCTGGAAAGATTTCCCGTCAACCCGGTCCGATCACACCAAATCCGAGCGTGTGTACGCTTGTCCGACGGACAAAGTGCTACGCATGCTCAGAAGAAATTCTGTGACGGAAGCGCTCGGTCAGGTAAAACTACCTTTCCTAATCGACACAGCACATTCGTCACGCTGCAATGTTAAAATGTCTTTAATGCAGCGCATTCTCTTTTTCTTTACAATGCAACAAGAATGACATCTTTTAGCTGCTCCTATTCACCCGCACTTCTCACAAACTTACTTCTTTATTACTTTGCACCATTTATACACTACATGTTTATTTTTACTCTGAACGGAAAAGAATCTTTGTTATTTTTTTACCATGATTTGTCTTTTTTTTTTGGGGGGGGGAATACATATTTGAATGTTTTTATTTTTTTTTTTTTTTTTTTTTTTTGGAGGGGGGTTGTGTGTCTCAAATTACCAAAAACACATTATTTACATTTGTATTTCTTGCTTACATTTACTAGGAGTTTGTTTGTTGTTGGTGCCCCTTGTTAATTCTACTTTAGGATTAGTGAAATGTACCAGCCTACTCAAAGAAAAACTGTCATTGTAGCAAAGTAAAACACAATAGTCAATGATTATTTCAAATCAAAAAAACCTTTATTTAGGTCACACCAACAAACCAAAGAGGAACGCAGCCATGGTGAAACTTGGGGAATTTGCAAAGTCTTGGCCCCCCACGGCAACCATCATTGTTCAAGCGTAGAAAATTGGGGGCCTGAGGAGTACGTATATTAAGGGGAGTGCAATCTGGTCGTGAAGTCCAAAGTATCCGGAACTGCAGCAGATGCCATCTAGGTCCCCAGGCTCTGGTACTACAAGAGGCTCCATCTTCTCTCAGACCAGACTGATTCCAGGTCGTCACTCTCAGGTCTTCCTTCCACGCTTCCTTGCACGCTGGGGCTGTCGTGCTGGTGGGGTGGCAGAAGGAGGAGGAGGAGGAGGAGGAGGTGGAGCATGGTAGCTATGGCAAACATGTGTGACTGGGGTCATCTCCCCAGCCCTACCCTTATTTAGGACATGGAGGATGAGCCCCTCACACATGTTGCGTTGCCTCACCTCCATACCCATCATTTTGGTGACAACCACCGAGCCAAAGGTCTCCTCGTCGGCGGGTGTGGCATGTAGGGAGTCTGAAGCCTCTCTTATCATCCGGAGCGCTGACTGTGCCGCATAACCCCCCCTTCTCGCCCTTTTGTACGGAGGGCGGAGGGGAGGGGTTTGGGTGTCAGTCAGGCTCCGAGGCCTAGCCCCCTCTTGGCTGCCACTACCCAGCTGGTGGCTGCCACTAACCCCTGCCTCCTCCTGACTGCCACCTTCCACAGCCACCTCCTGGCTGAGGTCTTCCTGTGTAGGAAAAAGGGACATAGTTTCAGTTATTTGTTCATCAAACACACACAATTCTCATCTAGTGACTGGTGCAAAATGTTTACAAATAGCAAACCATACAATTCTCAGCCCAGCAGTTTAGATTCTGGCCCCAAATGTCTCCCACACCACTGTCTGTTGATATGTCAAACACGTTAGGAACTAAGCAATTGGCGATCCTGAATTAAGTGAACATCATTCATTATTCCCATAAATGGTAACAAAAATACTATACCTGGAACAAGCTGGGCTCCTCCACCTCTTCCAGACTGGAAGGCCCAGGTTGCTCCTCGGAAGCCTCATCAGGGGTGGGCTGTGCGCAAGGAAGCGTGGAAGGAGGAGTTGAGGTTGGCTCCGTGACATCAGCCTGGTCCTTCAGAAAATGGAGACTCTGATAGTACCAGAGCTTGGGGACATAGACCTCATCTGCTGAAGTTGCAGTTTCCTCAGACTTCACGACCTTCTTCCTCTCCCTGATATACGCACTCCTCAGGCTGCCAATTTTCTTTCTAATATCATCAACAGTTGCCGTGGGGAACTTTGGCTTGACAAATTCCACAAGTTCCTCCAGGGCTGCGTGCCTCTTTGGTTTGTTGGTGTAATGTGGGTGTATACCCTGCCACAATATGGGAAAATCCCTGTATTTGGCAATGAAGAGGGGGAGAAAACTCATGTCGTTGAATCCCTTCATATCAATCTCTGCAAGACACAACAACACACAAAACCCTCAAAATTCTGTCTGGCTAAACTCTCCTAATCTTCTCCCTAAAGAAGCCTCAAGTTCAAATCAGTCTAGGCTAGTTATGTACCAACGTTAAATTGTACCTTCGTTTGTAGCGATCGTCTCGTGTGAGTTTTCTCTCCCCTCGTCTCCCAGATCGTGGCTACGACACAGGCGTGTGACGTTTTATATACACTGCGCATGCTTCAAACTCCGCCCGCCCCTGACGATCTTTCTCGTCTATTCCCCACCCCTTCTCTTTACGGCGTAGTGGGGAGAGCACATGGCGGGGACACAGCAGGTGCGCCACAAATATCCCACCAACGAGGAGGAGGACGAGGAAAGTCCGGAGGCAGAAACGTCCCGATCCCGGAACCTGAAATTCAAGGCCTCCAATATGTCATTTGGAGAAATGTTGGAGATGGTGGACATATTAAAGAGGAGCGACTATGATGGGAAGTATGGGCCTTACCTCAACCCCAATGTCCGCAAGGCCAAGATCATGTCTAAAGTTGTGAGGAGGCTGTACAATAATTTTGGGGTACAACTGTCCAAGGAGCAACTCAGGAAACGCTGGTCAGACCTGAAACTGAGGGAGGCCGATCAGTACAGAAAGATCAAGCGAATTCTTCAAAAAAGTAAGTAGTTGTGTTTTGTGTTTGATTTCTGGCTTGCATACTGCTCCATTGTGTTTTGATTTTTACCAAGTTGTACATTCCAAAATGGCCACTTTCAGGTTCGTCTGTGCATTCGATCGTACTCAGCCTCGATCTTTCTGCCACTGTCATGGTCGTGTGTGTGTGCATTCGATCGTACGCAACCTCGATCGTTCGGCCACTTATAATACGATGTTTGTTGTTTTTTTGGGGAAAGGAAGTTTGTTCTCACTAGAAATGTCAGCAAGAATGTAAAGCCAATTTATTCAATGTAAAGGAGAGGTCACTCAGTAGCTGTTTACCCATCTGGACTCTAGAGCACTAGTGCTGGGACACCCAAACCCCCTTTTTATTATGCTTTTCCACACATGTGCTCCAGTGGATACTAGAGGGGGGTCTCCATCACACAAACTTCTACCAAAAAGCTAGTCAGTTTAGCACCTTTACAAAGTGACTTCATTCATGTAGTTGACATTTGTAACTGGCCAAACTAAAATAGTGTCCGTCACTTTCAAGCAATGTTTGTCACTTCCTATTTCTGCCCTCAATAGCTTGTGTTGCTAAATCTTCCTTTTGGACATTCTCATAGGGGAGCGAAAACTTGGGCCGTCTGAGGAAACCCCCAAACCAACACCTCCCAAAAAAGTGGAAAGAGCAGAAGCAGAGGAGGAGGAGGAGGAAGGAGAGATCATCGAACTTGGAGAAATTGTCACCACAACAGGTGAGTGTGGGAGAACACAGCTACTGGTAAGCTAATCCATGTATGGCTGCCTCATTTCCAACACCCCATTTTTTTTGTTTGTGGTTTTTAGGTGACGTGGATGTTGTGGAAGAAAAATCGCACTTTACCACAGAGAGTGCCCACGTACTCAGCGGAGAGATAATGGTCTGCAATCGAGATCTAGATTACATAAAGCAAAACATCAATGATGTTCAACAAAAATTGAAGAACATCATTGATGTTTTAGGAAAAATATGAAAAAGCACCAAGTAATTTACACACATTTGTGCCAGCTTCTGAACACATTTGCAACTTAAAAACTGTGTGAAATTTGGAACATGCACACATTGTGTCCACATGTGCTAGCTCCCATCATGGTGGATGAATGGCAACGTTTTTTTGGGGGTGCAAACACTTTACGAACTACGAAAGTGGTTGTGGTGAAGGGGTTGCACCCCCAAAAAACGTACATTCATCCCCATGATGGAAAATGGCACTTTTGAAGCTTCTAGGCATGTGTTTTACCATCTAATGACCATTTTCTGAACCAAATTGTGTGCATGTTCCAAATTTCCACTTTTCGGGGGTGACCCCCCCATGTGATGAAGGCAAGATCAAACACACTTTGAACATATAGTCATGTCTGATCTTGTCTTCACTTTACAAAGTTGAACTTTCCTACTTCATAGGTTCTGCTTAGCTCCATGCCTGGTTTTACCAATTGCGTAATCTTTGTAAATAATGTTGTAAATAACCAAGATGTTGTCAGTTTTGGCGTGAAGATTGTAAACGCACTTGTGAATGTTTTCGAAGTAAACTTTTTTACTTTTCAAAATGTGTGGCTTCCTTATTTAACTAAAACAATGCATTATGTATGTAAAATGTAAAGGATATGGGGGGCAATGGGTGTTATTTACTAAAGGCAAATCCACTTTGCACTGCAATTTCCTTTCCCAGGGAACTTTTTCAATGCACTTGTAGAGCATAGCGGATTTGACTTATGTAAATGACACCCACAGTGCTTTGTACGAAAACACGGAGCACAGCATTTTGGAGAATACACACATGTCAGACCTGGTGCTGAAAAGGAGTATTTTGGGTGTCAGTTATGCAGGACAAACCTTCTCTAGACCAAAGATTAGGTAGCAAACACACATGAGAATAATCTTTTTGGGAAGAAGAGACTGTTACCTCCTTTTGCCCAGAAAGTGCATTACCACTGTCGAAGGCAAAGGGAAAAAATGACAAAGTAAAATAAGCTAAAAAGAAGACTGAAATGACAAGAAATCAGAGGTTGTTTAAAATATCAGATTTATTAAAAAATGCCTCTCACACATCGTCAGGCAGAGCAATGGCCCCCCTACCCACAAAGTATTCCATATATTGGTCCCGGACCACGCGGGCATTGAGAGGGGGCAAGCCTGGACGTGCCACTCGAAGGGCTGTGAGGTCCGCATTTGGAGGGCCCTCCACATCTGGGCCAACGGGCACCACATAGTTCCTGTTATGTCTTTTGAGGAAGTTGTGCAATATGCAACAGGCAAGAACTATGTGGTTCAGTTTGTATTCCGCCAAGTTAAATGCCGTCAGGAACAGGCGGAAGCGGCTGGCCAGGATGCCAAAAGCGTTCTCCACCACTCTTCTGGCTCTGGACAGCCTGTAGTTGAAGACCCTCTGGTCCGGGGTGAGGGTCCTCATCGGGAACGGCCTCATCACATGGGGAGTCAGCGCAAACGCTTCATCTGCGACAAAGACGAAGGGGAGTCCTTCGGCATTCTCCTCTGGAGGTGGCAAGCACAGACTGCCACTTTGGAGACGCCAGTAGAACTCCGTGTGCGTAATGGCCCCACCATCCGATATCCGGCCGTTCATCCCCACGTCCACATACATAAACTCGTATGTTGCCGACACCACCGCCAACATCACTACACTATTAAACCCTTTATAATTATAATAGTAGGACCCCGAGTTGGGCGGTGGGACGATGCGGACGTGTTTCCCATCAATTGCCCCTCCGCAGTTAGGAAAGTCCCAACGGCTGGCAAAGTGGGAGGCCACAGTCTGCCATTCCTGTGGCGTGGAAGGGAACTGTGGAGTGAAACAAGAAAAAAAAATTAGTCACTTTGCACCTAAACATTGCAAGCAGATTAGACAATCAACATCTTGGAACAAGAGCATTGTATAAAATTGGAGGCTGGAAAGTATTTACACAGAAAAGTAGAGGCTCCCCTTCACAGATTACTCACCCCCCCATCAATCCCCCCACTTCTGATGGGACATTGGCAATAACTAGGGTTTTGGGGGGGGGGGGGGGTGGTGGGCAGGTAACCCTCTGCACTTCATTGATTGGCAAATGGCTCAATAATGTGGGCTAGTTTGGCCAGACCCTCTGTACTTAACACTATTGGCAGGCCACAGGAAAGATCAAATAACATTTCCCCCCCCCCCCCCCCCAAAAAAGGCAGGCACAGTGTGACATTATTAAATTACCAAGCAAGCTAATAGGAGGGAAAGAAGACAAAAAATTAGGAAATGGAATGTATGGAGGCAGCCCCTTGCACTACATGCTTTGCTGAATTCATCCCTAAAGATGCGCACTATAAAGAGGTAGGTATATAGTGTGTATTGACCTTGGGAAAGCCAGCAGATAAAGGATTGGTACCATCTGACAGAGCAGTTGGGGGAGGGGGTTCCTAATGAGTTTGCCCCCCCCCCCACCAAAAGAAAAAAAAATAAAAAAAGGGGGCTCTACATGAAGTAAACCACACAGCAAACATTTGTGCATATTTTAGGGGGTGTTTTGGGGCAAACAATACTATGCAGCAGACAAAAGACATTGCTTAAGTGACTAGGCCATAGGTGTCTATTGGGGCAGAAGAGCATGCTGGTGAGGTAAGTGAAGGGAAAAATGCATGAAGGAGAAAAGGGGCACAGCATATTAGAACATATTGCAATCATGGTAATTAGGGAAGGAGGTCAAAAATACAAGTCATTAGCAAACAGAGCATACATAGAAGGGAATAGTAAAGTATAAATGTTACCTTAATATAGTCCTCCTGCAGGACCTGAATGATGGCAGAACAGGTCTCTGGAATAATGATTCCCAGGGCCTGGGGAGAGATACCTGAAGAGAACTTCAAATCCTGAAGACTTCTCCCTGTCGCCAAGTACCTCAACGTGGCAACAAGCCTCTGCTCCGGAGTAATGGCTTGTCTCATGCAGGTATCCTGCCGGCTGATAAAGGGGGTCAGCAAAGCCAAAAGACGGTGAAAATCGGGGTCCGTCATCCTGAGAAAGTTCCTGAAATCATCAGGATTATTCTCCCGGATCTCACGAAGCAAAGGCATGTGCGAGAACTGGTCACGCTGAAGCAACCAATTCTTGGTCCACATACTCCTCATCACTCTGTTCATGGACGGGTCTTGGGTCAAAGCTAAAAGCCCGACACCAATTCCGCGTACAGCACGAACTCGGCGACGAGTACGCACGGGAAACATCGCTCAGAAGGTCACAAAAGGTCGGCTGGTCAGAACGGACAAACAGAAAGCACCGATAAACAGCAAGGCCTGAAAGAACGAAGTGAATACCAGCAACGAGCAGACAATAAGCAGTGCAAATCAAAGCGTCCTATATCAAGATATAGGCCACAATGACCAACAAATGCGAACTGACTACACGCACTAATAAACAGATACGCACGACAAGCACAAACTGAAGAGCAGTAACGATCTGAGTCAGAAAACTGAGAAGCGCGAATCTTAAGTCACCAAACTTCCACTAACTCTCGATAAACACGGGATCAGCAGAAGGAGCCCAACGGGTGCCTGACGTGGTGCTGAACTTCCCTTTTGTAATCTCGTGGACGACGACTTACGTCACGACGTTCTTCCGGACCGGATATTCCGACAACGTAGTCCGACCGTGTGTACGCAACGCCAACATCGGACAAAGTACGTCGGACAAAGTCCGACCGACCTTGTCCGCGGATTGTCCGAGCGTGTGTATGGGGCTTAAATGTTAAAATATATAAAAGAACACATTATGTAAATGAAGGCATGTAGAATAAATAATAATTTTTATACGAAATACTATCATTACAGCTATTTACTACATCCAGTTACTAGAATACCATATTGTTCACTGTAGTGGGCCTCGAAAACATTTAAATCTTAATATTTGGCTTGTAAATGTTTTGCCATATCTATAGAAATTTTTTTTTTTTCTTTTCTCTGTAGATGATTAAAGCTCCTGATTCGTCTTGTGAAAGTGACTTCAACACTTGCTCTCTCCACAAGGCCTGATGTGATTTTCATATTGCTACTGTGTTGATTACTTCTTCAGTTTTATCACCTTCCACAACTTTGGAAATAATAACTTTCTAATACATTTCTAACGCAAATCTTTATTTCTTCACAACCCTTTGGAAGCTCAAAAGCTGCAAATTATTATGTCAGTCTTGTTCTTTTTTGGTGGGTAATATACAAATGATGTTCGCATTAGATGCCACTGTTTAAAAAAATATTTTATTCATTATCTATGCATGTTCTCTGTTATGAAAAAAAATAACTATTTACTGTACTATTTACTGTAATAAAAAATGTGTATTGAAGAGACAAAACATATGACTAAACAACATTTTAATTCTTGCAGTAGAGATCCATTCTTCCCAGCATATGACAGTCTAAATTTAAGATGGCCAAAGTGGGTATAGAAAATAATTCCCCTCTTTAAAATAATCACATTTGTTACTTTGCAGCCTGAAATGAAGACAGATATAGTTTTTGTTTTATCCAGCTGTGTTTACTCAACACCAACATGTCAGGAAAAAAATTCAAAAACAGAATCACTGAGTTGGAAAAAGGATCACGCCACTCCTTAAAATTACTTGTAAGCCTAATCAGGTGTAGCTAATCATCTTCTCAATGGCACACACAGTCATTTGACTTTCAACTGTAATCAGCTGTGGTAATTTTGATCAGCTCAGCATGAAAATAGCTTTCCTGGAGCATTTCAGTCCCCGGTAGTGCAGCTAAAGCAAATAATCAACTATGGGTGCCTTCAAAAGATCTCCAGGATAAAGTTGTGGACAGGCACAAGTCAGGAGATGGATACAAAAAAAATATCAATGCCTAGAAGCACAGTGAAGTCTGTTATTAAGAAGTGGAAGGCATTTTGTACAACACAGACCCTCCCTGGATCATGACATCATTCCAAACTGGATGATAGAGGCAGGAGGAAACTGGTCAGAGAGGCTACCAAGAGGCCTACAGAAACTCTGAAGCAGTCGCAGGAATTTGACAAAGCATCGTCATTGTGTGCATGTGACAACAAGATCACACATTCTCCACAAATCTGGCTTGTATGGTAGGGTTGCCAGAAAAAAGACACTCTTCAAGACAGACCACATGCAGTCATGACTGAACTGTGCCAAAACGCACCTTGAAGATTTTGAGGCCACATGGAAAATGGTGTTATGGTCAGATGAGACAAAAATTTAATTATTTAGCCTCCACACCAGATGATATGTCTGGCGGAAATCCAATACTGCTCACCATCTAAATAATACCATTCCTACAGTAAAGCATGTAGGTGGCAATGTTCTATTATGGGCGTGTTTCTCTGCAGCAAGGACTGGAGCACTTGTCAGGATAAAAGGAAAAATGGATTGGGCAAAATACCATCAAATTATTGAGGAAAATCTGCTGCCCTCTGCCAGAAAGGTGTCAATGGGAAGAGGGTTTACCTTCCAAAATGACAATGACCCAAATCAAAAATGACCGCACAGCGTTTGAAGGAGAAAAGGGTGAATGTCCTTCCATGGCATAGTCATATCCCAGACTTAAACCCTATTAAAAATCTCTGGAATGACTTGAAGACTACAGTCTACAAACGGTCACCATCAAATTTAACCCCTTGACGCCGGCTTACGCAAATATGCAGCCTCTCGGCGCCTGGTCCTTAGCTCCAAGAGGCCACCTTTATATGTGTTAATTGCCCCTATTACACCTATGCTAAGAGCACACACACAGCGCGCTCCCACCACAGTTACTGTCACTTTACTGAAAGCTCCCAATCGCAAGTATCCACGTGACCACTGTGACAGCCAATCACGGCAGTCACGTGATTGTAAGCCGCGCCCTGCTTCCCATCGTCATAAACCTCTTAAAGGGCCGGAATACGCCAGGAGGTTAACCAAACTTAAGCAGCTCTGCAAAATAGAGTGGGCAAATATTGCAAAGTTAGTAGAGACAAATCCCAACAGACTAAATAGTGCAAAGTTAGTAGAGACAAATCCCAACAGACTAAAGGCTGTAATTAAAGCAAAGGGTGGTTCAACAAAATACTGACACAATAGGGTGATCCGTTTTCCAACTCGGTAATTCTGTTTTTGATTATTTTTTTTCAGAAATGTTAGTGTTAAATCTTTCACTTGGATGTTTTAAGCTGGAGGGACGCTGCAGACCCTGATGTAAGGCAGGTTCCTTTTGTAAGGTGAGGGTGGCTCTGGGGACCCTGATATAAAGAGGGGGGCTCAGGAAACCCTAATGTAAAGGGGATAACTCTAGGAACCCTGATGTAAAGGGGAGTCGCTGATGAAAAAGGGGTGGCTCTGGGAACCTTGATGTAAGGAAGGAAGCTCTGAGGACCCTGATGTAAGGAGGAGGGGGGACACTGATGTAACTGGAGAAACTCTGGGGATCTTGATTTAAGGGAGTGGCTCTGGGGAACCTAATGTAAGAGAGGGTGACCTGGGGACCCTATTATAAGGTGGGTGGCTTTAGGAACCCTGATATTGGGGGGGGGGACTCAGGACATTGATGTAAGGGGGATGGCTCTGGGGACACTGATATAAGGAGGGGGAACTCTAGGAACCCTGTTGTAAGGGAACGGACTCTAGGGACCATGATGCTGGGGAAAGGACTC
Organism: Lithobates sylvaticus; assembly: GCA_028564925.1. Taxonomy (NCBI): domain Eukaryota; kingdom Metazoa; phylum Chordata; class Amphibia; order Anura; family Ranidae; genus Lithobates; species Lithobates sylvaticus. Next base: position 75,480,195 of record CM053027.1, read on the forward strand.
TGGGGTCCCTGATAAAAGAAGGAGAAGGGACCATGGGAACACTAATGTAAGTGGGGGACCCTGATGTCGGGGGGAGGATCTTGGTATTTAAGGTGAAAGGGGGGCCGTGATGTAAAGGTTGGACTCTAATGACCTGATGCAACTAGGGAAACTCTGTGGACCCTCCTTTAACTCCTTCAGATCCGCACTATAGCCGAATGAGGGCTACAGCGCGGATCTGCTTTGCTGGGAGGGCATCAATAGATGTCCTCCCCTTTGCAAGCTGGCCGCGCCTCCCTACAGCACGGCACGCGCTATGATCACCCAAGTCAATGAAACTCAGGTGATCACAGATCCGAGTAAGGGGTCGATCCCAACTCTTACCACATGATCAGCTGTCAGCTGATCACGTGATGTAAACAGAGGATCGGTAATCTTTTTTTTCTTCTCACACTGACAGCGCAAGGAGAAAAAAAAGCCGATAACCGACTCCTGTTGAAGGGACTTTGGTCCCAAGCAGGGAGAGGCGAAGCCACATCATATGTGCCCACAGTGCCCACCAATCAGTGCCCACAGTGCCCAATCAGTGCACACAGTGCCCACCAATCAGTGCCCACAAGTACATCAGTGCCACCGATCAATGGCCACGAGTGCCACCTATCAATGCCCACGAGTGCCATCTATCAATGCCCACCAGTGGTGCCCATTAGTGCCAGCTATCAGTGCCACCTATTAGTGCCCTTCAGTGCCACCTATCAATGCCCTTCAGTGTCCCCCATCAGTGCCACCCATCAGTGCCCACCAGTGCCACCTCATCACTGCCCACCAGTGCTGCCTATTAGTGCCCACCAGTGCCGCCTATTAGTGCCCATCAGTGCCACCTTATTAGTGTCCATCAGTGTCGCCTTATCAGTGCCCATCAATGCAGCCTACCATGCCCATCAGTGCAGCATATCAGTGCCCATCAGTGTAGCCTCATCAGCGTACATCAATGAAGGAGAAAAATTACCTGTTTGCAAAATTTATTAACAAAATATAAAACGTTTTTGTATTTTTTTTTTTTATTCATTCAAATAAATAAAAACCCGAGACGTGATCAAATACCACCAAAAGAAAGCTCTATTTGTGAGAAAAAAAATTATAAAAATTGAATTTGGGTACAGTGTGGTATGACCGCGCAATTGTCATTCAAAGAGTGACAGCGCTAAAAGCTGAAAATTGTTCTGGGCAGGAGGGGGGTTTAGGTGCCCAGTAAGGAAGTGGTTAAGGGAATGACTCTAGGGACCCTGATGTAAGGAGGTGCTAGGGCTCTGATATTAGTGGTGACTCTGTGAGCCCTGACATAAGGGGGTATCTCTAGGGACCCTTATGTAAAGGAGGACTCTAGGGACTCTGTTTAATGGGGAACTCCTTGGGAATACTTAATATAAGGGGGAATCTCCCACAAGTCCCTTCAATTGTTAAACAAACTCTGTCCACTGCGTCACTTACTACTGACCTCTGAACTCTGCCTCACCTACTATTGACCTCTGAACTCTGTCTCACTTACTACTGGCTTCTGTCCTCCCTCCTGCAGACCCTGTACACTGCCCTTCTGACCCCTGTCCTCCACCCTGCTGGCCCTTGTGCACTTCCCTACAAACTAATGGCCTCTGTACACTGAAAAATAAACTGTCCCTATCCTTTGCCCTGATGCCCCCTGACATTTTTTACTGCACTCCCACATCAAACAGGCTAGATCCGACCCTGATTTTTTAAATAATATTTCACCTCACTTTCTCTCCCTCTCTCTCTCTCTCTCTCTCTCTCTCTCTCTCTCTCTCTCTCTCTCTCTTTCACGCTGTTTCCTTTCACCTTTTCTCTTCCTCTTCCCCCTTTTTATCATTCTCACTCTTCCCTTTTACTGACTTTTTCCTTAAATTCCAGATCCTCTACCCTTTTCTATTTTTTTTAGCTCTCCTCTCCCTCTCTCTGGCTCTATCTGTTTTGCATTATAAGTAGCTAAAACATGTGGATCTCCAGTCAGACAGACCAGCCACCCTGCATTAATAACCTTGTATTAATATCATGAGTAGGGAAATAGTGCCACCTTTCAGACAAATGTGCACTTATTCAAGAGAAGCCGTTTCATAGAAAAGTAGATTGTCAGAATGTGCATCAGGCATCATTTATTTCTAAGTTAAATCCACACTGATCATTTACACTTCTTAAATTGCGATGTTAATAAAAAATCAAGAAAAACTTCTACGGAATTAAATGATAAGGAAAGGGCTTTTGGTTAATTATATTTTTACATAGCAGACCTGCGAGTAAATGCCCCAGTCATTGGATGTTTAACCTAACCTATATTTAATATCTAAAGTTAGTCTCTCTAACTGGTATTTATTGACAGTTTTTAGTGACATGGAAACAAATAGAAAAAAATATTAGAAACCATAGAGCATTTCTGCACATGCAATATTGCATTTCAAATCTTTTTTTCTTTTAGCCTCATCAGTCAATCAGAAATTTGTAGACAAAGTTAAACAAAGTTAAACAACTGAAGATGATGGGAACAAAAATGATAGCTACAATTGTGTGCAGTTGGTGCTTGTAAATACCCAGGAGGCTCATAAAATAGCCATTTTGCTGTAAACTATTATTAACCACTTCAATACCGGCCATTGCCATATGACGCCCACAAGGTGGATCTCCCATTCTGGGTGGGCATCATATGACATCCTTGCATTCCTGGCCGCCGGCGGCGCGCGCGCCGGCGGCATCGCTCGGGACCCGGTGCGAGTGCCCGTTAAAACAACGGGACCGTGCGGGACCGTGGAGCTGTGTGTGTAAACACACAGCTCCACGTCCTGTCAGCGGAGAGGAGACCGATCATGTGATCCCAGTATGGAGGAACACATGATCAGTCTTCTCCCCTTGAGTCCCCTCCCCCCACAGTTAGAATCACTTCTATAGGGAACACATTATCCCCTACAGCGCCCCCTAGTGTTAACCCCTTCCCTGCCAGTCACATTTACACAGTAATCAATGCAATTTTATAGCAACGATCGCTGTGTAAATGTGAATGGTTCCAAAAATGTGTCAAAAGTGTCCGAAGTGTCCGCCGCAATGTCGCAGTCATGAAAAAAAAAATCGCAGATCGCCGCTATTACTAGTAAAAAAAAAAAAAAATTCAATAAATCTATCCCCTATTTTGTAGACGCTATAACTTTTGCGCAAACCGATCAATATACGCTTATTGAGATTTTTTTACCAAAAATATGTAGAAGAATACGTATCGGCTTAAACTGAGGAAAAAAATATAGTTTTTTTTAAAAAAAATGGGATATTTATTATAGCAAAAAGTAAAAAATATTGTGTGTTTTTTTAAAAATTGTCGCTCTTCTTTTGTTTATAGCGCAAAAAATTAAAAATGCAGAGGTGATCAAATACCACCAAAAGAAAGCTCTATTTGTGGGAAAAAAAGGACGTCAATTTTGTTTGGGTGTAACGTCGCACGACCGCGCAATTGTTAGTTAAAGCGATGCATTGCCGAATCGCAAAAAGTGCTCTGGTAAGGAAGGGTAAAAAATGGCCCGGTGCTGAAGCGGTTAAAGAAGGCTTGAATAGGCTTGCATCCTATGCATTAAGGTGAAAAAACACCTTGCAGTCACTGGCCCCTAGCCCCCCCGTTTTACTTTCCCGGCTCTTGATTGGATATATTGATAACAGTGCAGCCATTGGCTCCCGCACCAATGACGTGGGCGCCAGGGGGCAAAGCCGAGTTCGGCATTCGTGTATGTGGACGCAAATGCTGGACTTGGGAGCATGCGCGCAAGGTAACCCCATCGGGAGAGCGCTTCTCCAAGGGGGTTATCTAATGTGGGGAGGAGCTGCAAGAGCCGCCGAGGGACCCCAGAAATGGATGTTTGGGGCCACTCTGTGCAAAACGAGCTGCACAGTGGAGGTAAGTATGACATGTTTGTTATTTAAAAAAAATAAAAAACAATCCTTTAGTATCACTTTAAGAAAGTGTGCCATGATGCCACCGTTATTCATGGATATGGTGTTTCTAAAGAACATGGTTTATTGTGACACCCCTTTCCCCATCTTCCAGCATCAGCTTCCTTTGTATCTCTTGACATTCAGTCACACCTGACAACTGCAAAGGCAGTTGAGTGAAATATACCTGACTTCCTTCAGCTATCCTTTTTATCTTCTCTGTGTCCCCACTGCAGCTTAAGATTGTGTACACCAGTTGGTGTCCCCTACAGAGCATGCTCAAGTTTCAGTTTCCTTCTAAGTCCTTCATTTCCTCCTTCTTCTTATCTAAAGAGACTAAAGAGTCACACATGTGGGTGTATGCACAATGGTAAATGACACTCCCCTCCCTCCCTTCTCCTCCATGTCATCCTATTGCTAAACAAATATGGAGGCGTGATATAGTATGTTCACTGATTACATTTACTAAGAAACTCAAAAAATAACTTAGTTTTAATATAAATCAGTATTAACCACTTCAATACTGGGCACTTAAACACCTTCCTGCCCAGACCAATTTTGAGCTTTCAGCGCTCTCACACTTTGAATGACAATTTTGCGGTCATGCTACACTGTACCCAAATGAAATGGTGGTATTTGATCACCTCTGCGGTTTTTATTTTTTGCTAAACAAATAAAAAAAGACCGAAAATTTTGAAAAAAAATATGTTTTTTTTTGTTTCAGTTTCAAAACTTTGTAAATAAGTAAGTTTTCTCCTTCACTGATGGGCACTGATGGGGCTGCACTGATGGGCACTAATAAGGCAGCACTGCAGGGCACCAATGAGGTGGCATTGATGGGCACTGATTTGTGGCACTGATAGGCGGCACTGATAGGCGGCACTGATGGGCGACACAGATGGGCGACACGGATGGGCACTGATAGGTGGCACAAATTGGCACTGATAGCTGGCACGGATTGGCATGGATAGGTGGCACAGATGGGCATGGATAGGCGGCACAGATGGGCATGGATGGGCACTGATAGGTGGCATGGATGGGCACTGATAGGTGGCATGGATGGGCACTGATAGGTGGCACGGATAGGCACTGCTAGGTGGCACGGATAGGCACTGATAGGCAGCATTGTTTTGTATTGATGGATGCCAATCAGTGCCAAACAATAATGCATGCCAATCAGTGATGCCCATTGTGGGCACTAATTGGCATCCATTGTGGGCACTGATTGGCATCCATTGTGGGCACTGTGTGTCATCCCTGGTGGTCTAGGGTGGCATACCTTGTGCTGCGCATCCCTGGTGGTCTGGTGGCATCCCTGGTGGTCCAGTGTGGGCATCCTCGGGGGGGCTGTGCTGATAATCATTCAGCACAGACCCCCCCTGGCAGCCGATCGGCTCTCCTCTACTCGCGTCTGACACGAGTGAGGAAAACCCGATTACCGGCTCTTCCTATTTACACTGTGATCAGCCGTGATTGGACACGGCTGATCACGTGGTAAAGAGTCTCTGTCGGCGCGATGCACGCCCCCGGGGGCGCGCAGCGGCTCAAAATCCTGAGGACGTCCTATGACGCCCAGTCAGGATTTGACAACCACTTTGCCGACGTCTATTTACAATGGGCGGGCGGCAAGTGGTTAAATATATCTAATGTAATTGCTAATACCTATAAAGTAAAAATAAAGAGCCGTAGATGCAGATGATGTCTGAACAAAATAAAAAAGCTAGTGTCAATCATCTGTTACTCCACCTACACTATGTCAATTCACAAAAAATAAACATTTGATAATCCATAAAGATTTATTGGAAACTGTAAAATGGTTATTTGATACTTATAATCTAATTAGGATAGCCTTTCTGAAACATTTATTTTATTAGTTGTGTGACCAATCAGGGCTGTGCAGACTCACATTGTAGAGAGCAGAGTAATAGAAGTCCCTCCCAAAGATCTTTACAGATGCCAAAGATCAGGTAACAACAACAATCCTGAAAGAATAAGGTACTTAGAGAATTATAAAAAAATTAAGTGGCATGGTATATATGTTTTACGTGAATGAATGACAGTTGGCACTTCTCTGTTTAGTATCAATTTAATGTTAAAGCATATATCGCCAGCACACTGCAGATCTTTGAAAAAGCATACAAAAGTGTATTCAAGCAATCACATCACAGTGTAGAATTGCAATGTTTCAAGGTCACATAGGACCCCTTCATCAGGCATGTATTCAGGCATGAAAGGTCCTGCACAGCCCCGAAACATTGCAATTCTATGGTGTGATGTGACCGCATGAATAAACTTTTGGATGCCAATATAAAGATTCACAGTGTGCTGGCAATATATGCTTTAACCTTGTGTTGATACCAGTTCCCAGCCAATGGTTGCTGCCGCACCCACCTATTACAAAGATATTTCCAGGAACGTGTGCAATGGGAATATTTTACTGTATTTGTGTCGAGGCACATAATTCTAAGGGAGATCATTTCAGACAACTTTTCTGCAGCAGCAATTCGACTCTATTACTGGATGCTCTCAATCCAATCAAGCTAAAAAGGATGTCTGAGACCATTAGAAAAATGATTTACAAAAATCCATTCAGTGGAGGTGTTCACCCACATTTAGCACTTCCCCATCTACAGAATACTCCTCAGCCACCTTACTCTTCTGTAATAAGAATATATAAAATCCACATTTTCAATCTCCTATTGTTCTTGTTAGCTAGCATATACTTACGATGCAGGTCCAGCAGTCAGTAGTGTGATGCTATTAACAGACTTTATATAAAGACCAGACAGAACATTGGGCTTATCTGTAAAACTTGAAAAAAGGTAAGGTCCACTATCCACAGCTACCAATCATATGCTAACTATCATATCTCATACCTTTGACGCATCAATTCTTATTTCTTTATTTTTTAATCTACTTTTTATTCCTAAACATCTTTCTTGCTGATAAAATGTTTCACGCTTGTGCCAACAAGCAGCAGATTGGGCCATTTTAGACCTTAACAAGCCTAATAGTTTGTTGTTTTACCATTTGGTCCATTTGACCAGATCCACATACTTGAGAGTTCTTGCAAAGAAAGACTATATTGAGATGCTACAATGTTTAGAATAAATTCAGAACATAATTTAAGAACAAATAAAATACAAAGAACTGTTTTTTGTGTGTGATTGTACTATTAAAAAAAAAATATATATATATTTACATACAGTTAGATCCATATCTATTTGGACACAGGTACAATTTTCATACTTTTGGCTCTGTATGCCACCAGAATAAAATTATAAGGAAACAATCCAAATGCAGACTTTCAGCTTTAATTCAAGTGGTTGAACATGCATATCAAGTTTTTAGGAACTGTAACCATTTTTATATACAGTCCCCCCATGTTCAGGGGCTCAAATATAATTAGACAAATGAATATAGTCATAAATAAAATGTTTTATTTTTTATTAAGAATCCTTTACTGGCAATGGCTGCCTGAAGTTGGGAACCCATGGACATTTCCAAAGAGGTTTCCTCCTTTCTGATGCTTTGCCAGGCTCTAACTGCAGCTGTCTTCAGTTGTTCTTTGTGGGTCTTTCTGCCTTTAGTTTTGCCCCCAGCAAGTGAAATACATGCTCATTTGGGTTGAGATCAGATGATTGACTCGGCCATTGCAGAATATTCACCTTCTTTTCCTTCAAAAGCTCCTGGGTTGCTTTTGCATTGTGTTTTGGATGATTGTCCATCTGTACTGTGAATATATAGTATATAAGTATATCTCTAAACACTGCAGAATTCATCCAGCTGCTTCTGTCTTCTGTCACATCATCAATAAACACCAATGACCCAGTGCCACTGGAAGCCATGCATGCCCATGCCATCACACTGTCTTCACTATGTTTTACATATGACGTTTTGTGCTTTGGATCATGAGCTGTTCCAAGCCTTCGCCACACTTTTTTCTTCCTGTCATTCTAGTACAGATTAATCTTAGTTCCATCTGTCCAAAGAATGCTTTTTCCAGAACTGGTCTGGCTTTTTTAGATGTTTTTTGGCCAAGTCTAATCTGGCTTTTCTATTCTTCAGGCTTATGAATGGGTGGCCCCTTGTGGTGAACCCACTGTATTTGCTCTCGTGACGTCTTCTCTTTATTGTAGACTTTGACAGTGATACGTCCACCTCCTGGAGAGTGTCCTTCACTTGTCTGGATGTTGTGAATGGGTTTTTCTTTACCATAGAGAGGATCCTGCGATCATCCGCCATTGTTGTCTTCTGTAAAGGATTGTAGGCTTAGAGTGGACTGCACATATATGAAGAGGGGAATTTATATTGTATGCCACATCCTATAATTGAGAAAAGAGAGGGGGGATCCCCTATGGGTTGGACTTTTAAGGCATAAAGATTTTTAACCCCAGATTGATTGTTGTCTTCTGTAGACGTCCAGGCCTTTTTATGTTGCTGAGCTCATCCAGTGCGTTCTTCTTTCCACAGAATGTACCAAACTGTTGATTTGGCCACTCCAAATGTTGCTGCTATCTCTCTGGTGGATTTGTTTATTAAGCCTTACAATGCCATTTTCACTTGCATGGGCAGCTCCTTTGAATGCATGGTGTAGGTTCACAGCAATAGATTCCAAATACCACACTTAGAATCAACTCCAGACCTTTTACCTGCTTAATTGATGAAGAAATAACAAATGAGTAGTCCACACCTGGCCATGAAACAGCTTTTGATTCAAATGTCTAATTACTTTTGGTCCCTTGAAAAAGGGGGTATGGCTATTCTTAAGAGCTGTAATTCCTAAACCCTTCCTCCGATTTGGATGTACATACCCTCAAATTAAAAAAAAAAAAATACTTGACCTATCTGCAGCCTTCAGTACTGTTAACCACCCGCTCCTTTCCAATAAACTCCGTTCCCTTGGCCTCCAGGATTCTGCTCTATCCTGGTTCTTCTCCTACCTATCACAGTGCTCCTTCAGTGTTACCTACAAATCTCCTCATTTGCACTTCCTCTTTCTGTAAGGGTCCCCCAAATCTCTGTTCTTGAACCCCTTCTCTATCTACACCTCCTCCTTTGGTCACTTGATAACCCCCCATGGCTTCCAATACCATCTCTACACCAATGACACCCAAATCTACCTGTTTACTCCTCACCTCACTCACTTCAGTCTCCTCACATTTCTAACTTACTAACTGACATATCAGCATGGATGTTGCTCCACTTTCTTAAACTAAACCTGTTTAAAACCGCACTGATAATATCCCCCCCGCCCATGCCTCTCTCCATTACTTTTCTATAAAGGTCAATAATGCAACCATCAATCCCTCCCCTCATGCCAGGGTACTACAGTAGGTTCCGCCGATATTGTGTTTCCAGGGCAATGGGATCGCGCTGGAAATCACCACTGTAAGCTGTGCTTCTCGCACTCATCGCCCCCACGAGATGCCGCGCATCCATAGTAATGTATTGGGGGCGGCAAGCAGGAGGAGAGACATAGCTCGGCACTGGCTCCTGCAACGGGGCTCGCAGTTGTCAATCTCGCCGCTAACAGCGACGGCACCCACTGTAGGTGTAATCATAGACTCTGACCTGTCCTTTCAGCCCCAAATCCAATCTTTGACAAGAGCTTGTAGACTTTACCTTTGTAGCATCTCTAAAATGTGCCCCTTTTTTAATGAATTAAACCACCAAGCTACTCATTCACTCCCTCGTTATCTCTCACCTTGACTATTGCAACTCCCTTCTCATAGGCCTACCACTCCATAGTCTATCCCCTCTTCAGTCTATCATGAATGCTTCTGCCAGACTCAGTCACCTTACCAACCGCTCAGTGTCTGCCACCCCTCTCCGCCAATCCCTACACTGGCTTCTGATTGCCCAGCGAATAAAATTCTAAATACTGACAACAATATACAAAGTCATTCACAACTCTGCCGCAAGCTACATCACCAATCTTATCTCAATATAACCCAAACTATCCTCTTTGCTCCTCTCAAGACCTCCAGCTCTCAAGCTCCCTTGTCTCCTCCTCCCATGCTCATCTTCAGGACTTCTCCAGAGCCTCTTCCATCCTCTAGAGCTCTCTACCTCAATCTGTCCGGCTATCTCCTACTTTGGCTGCCTTTAGGCGATATCACTTCCATCAGCTCATCCCCCACATTTACTACCTTCTGTACCACTAGGCCCACCCTATTAGATTGTAAGCTCTTATGAGAAGGGCCCTCTTAACCCTTTGTATTTTATTGTATTGTACTAGCTTCCTTGTTTATTGTAAAGTGCTGCGTAACTTGTTGGTGCTATATAAATCCTGTATAATAATAGTTATTATTTTGGTTGTACAACATACTCTATAGCTGCTATGCTCACCTACCAGACACTCCTTACAGAATGCATATCTCACTGTGGATTATGACACATTTTTGTCATTTGAGATCTAATTCTGAGCATTCAGAATTCTTCTTTAATATATATAAGTATAGAAAAACACATTTTAAATAAACAAAATAAAAACTATTATTTTTCATGTTTCCTTTTAAGCCAACATAATATAATTTTTTCTAAAATGCATTGTACCTACTACTGCAAAAAGTGCCTTCTGTTTCCACGTTCACGGTATGACAGATGTTACTATTTTCCCATTAATGTAGCGTATTACTGAAAGCTTTTAAACTTAGGCAAGTGACAATGACTTAAAAACATGCCTCAATATCCACAGGGAAATCTAGTCACCAGATCTTACTGTGAAGGCAATATAGGGAGAGAGCGAGAGCGAGAAATAGAGAACTTTTACCAACATTATTCACCAGTAGATAGACATTTCCCACTTCCCTAGTAAAGTGTATTTGACATTATAGGCTATAAAATATACCATAAAATAAATTGAATATGAGAAAAATCTTAGCAGAATCCTATCCTGATCTCTAAGAGAGATTGCTATATAACACAAATAAAGTGATATATGCCAAATAGAGAAAGTATTAAAACCACCCCACAGTAAAAACTTCATAAGACTTCACAGCTTCTGTCTTCAGAATAAGCTTTCACAGCAGAACAATTGATATTTAAAAGAGAAGTGCTTAGGTCTAAAGCTAAGGCACAATTTTGTACTCGTATAAAACTTAAGGTGTCATCACCTCCTATCTGAAAGTGTTCCAAAAATTTTGCAATGTAGATCTAGAACTCTGTAACTTTCTTTTAAAATCTGCAGTTCAGTTAACATACTCCAGATGGCACACAAGGTTGATTGGATTATGCATATGACTCTTTGAGGGATTATCTCGGAAATGGAAATAATTTCATATGAAAACGAGACTTTGAGCTTTGCCCCTGGGGATATTTCTTAAATGTGCTGTAGAATAAATGCAACAGTTTTAGCTTATTAGGAAAATATTGTTTTTATTTCATTGCTTGCTTTTGCATGAAATAAGCAGGCCTATTTAATGAAGTAAAAATTTATGTTCATTGTGCATTAACCCATTTCTAACACTAACTCATCTTCCTTTTTTTTGTTTGCTCTGAGTTGATAAAAGAAGTCCAGCTGCTGTAGTTTGCAATGCTGTACTAAAATGTATCCAAGCCCAAAAACAAAAGGACAATGTATTGCAGTTTACCAGTCTTTTGAGGTGTTGTACTTGTTAAAAATGAATAAGAAAGAAGATGCAGCTACCGCATCTAAGGAATGGTCAGCTGCAATTAATTACCTTTATTTTTTTTAGGCTTTAGATACCCTTAAGTAATAAGAAAATAAGAGGACGATTAAAGTTACATTTGGCAAGGTAGGTATAGAGATCATCAGCCAACAGAAATCTATCCTAGTCAGTTTGTGCAGGGTGCACAGTAAAAACAGTGATCTGCTGGAAATTGATACAAGCATTGTGTTGGTATGGAGGTGCCAAGTGTAGAGAATGGACACAATCGGTAAGTGTAGAGAATGGACACAATCGGTAAGTGCACCAGTAACTGCATCACCCAAAGGACAGTGAAAAAGAGGCTACAACAACAATGGGAAAAGCCAAGAACAGTTGTTTTTAAAAGAGACCTTTGGAGAGTGGAATAGAAGCACAGAACCATAGAAGACTGATGGAAGAAAGTGACGAAGGGGCCAACCCAGACACGTTAAAGTGTTACTAAAATCTATTTGCTCAGATTTCTTGCATTTTTTGCATTTTTTTGCATTTTTTTTGCATTTTTTTTTGCATTTTTTTGCATTTTTTTGCATTTTTTACATTCATGTGTCGCTAATAACACGGGAACTCCTTATATACATATATTTCCTGATCATATACATATATATTTTTTGGTCACATATTTGCTTGCGATTCACATTGAATCGCTGTATGTACATCCCGTTCCTTTTTATTACATTCATTGCATTCTGTGTCATATACACAGTTCATCCATACAGACTCGCAGGTTTCATTATATAGGTTTATTTGGGGTTTCAATTCAAATTAATGTAGTGTTATTATCATATTTTGAATTCCTTCAGGGTACCTATATATATGTATTTTTATATATATTCTATGCGTGTATATATTCTTATATATATTTTTTACTTTTTACATGCTATGTTCCATATGCCACAGCACAGCCTGAATGGTTATATAGATCCTCATCTACCGCCATTTTAAATCTTATTGCGGTGACAGATGTGGGTTCTTTTTTTACACTCCTAATGCGATTTTGTGTTGTGCTGCATTTTGGAATTTGCCATTTTTGGTTTTACCTCAAACATCTACGTGGGTTGTTCTTCATTGTATACGGTATCCCGTTTTTTCATATTGGAAGTTTGTGCCGGTCTCTTTTGTATCATCTTTTACCCATTCCCATCTTGGATGTTATGTACATATTCTTCAGATTTAATTATGTTTTTCTTTTTTTGAATTGTGCATATACCCTTGTTTTTGCAGCCTTTATACAGTGGACCACAATGTTGACACCTACGTTTTTGTACACATACTTATTCTCTTTGTATGTATTTTTTCTGTATTTTTGTACTAACCACACATTTATATACATTTTATTGGCATGTAATTTGTTGTTGGTCTTTATCCTGGCTGTCCCACCCATACCTTTATTCCAATGTTTTTTTCTTTTGGGATTTGGGTGTGGGCTGCTGCAGCCAGGTGAGATCTTTTGAATGCAATCACCAGAATGATCAAGCTGTAGTGCCCTGATTGGCTGTTTAGTCAATGTCGGTCACCTGACTTTAGCTATATATGTTTTGTTTTTTGCATTCTATCTTTAGCTATGACTAAGCGCCTTTGAGGCGTGAAACGCGTAAGCTACTGTTGCTGTTTTGCTGTATCGCATGAGATGTCACTACTTTGGATTTTATCTTTTGCCTAATAAAGAAGTTTTTGCTGAAGTGCGGCCATCCAGACTTCCCTTTTTCCTCTCTGTTGTGAGCAGAGCCTGCACCAGCTGTACCGAATCAGGGTGGACATCACTTTGCCTCCAGACTCAGAGCGGTATTTATATTCTTATATTCTTAAAGTGTTACTAAACCCAGGACCCTACATTCACTATATCTGGTCTTCCACAGTACACAGAACATGGAAATGCAATTATTTTAGTAAATTATTTTGGTAAATACAAATGGCTAAATACCTTTTCTCATCAGCAGTATATAGCAGTCTTGTGACTTCTGGTAAAAGCTTGTGGGAGGAGTTTTCATTCTCCTCTGACAGTCCTATGAGGCTGCATGACTCCTGACCCTCTGTCTGGACAGTGCTGATTGGCCCTGTGCTGATCACACGCACACCCCCCCCCCCCCCCAAAAAAAAACAAAAAAAAAACCTCTTTGACAATACAAATACTGCGCATGTGCAGAGTGCCCTCAAAGATCTGTGCTATCAGGAGATGGATTGGGGACTGTAAAAGAAGGGGAGATCAGAGAAGACAGGATCAAACAGTAATTTTACAGTGCAGGATTAACCCCTTAGGTTCCACAGTGAGTATAACAAACATACTTTACTGCATATACACACTGATTTTAATGTTGTGGGTTTTATGTCCCTGCAGTCTCTCCTGCCATGTTTTATCCCTCACAACTTACACATTTTTTGCTGCATATCTCTGGAATCATTTCATTTTATTAGTATCTTTTTGTACATCAAGTTTCCAGATCTACACAAAGTGGGGTTGATATACCAAAACCGAAGAGCGCAAAATCTGATGCAGTTGTGCATGGTAGCCAATCAACTTCCATGTTTTTTTGCCAAAGCTCAATTTAACAAGCTGAAGTTAGAAGCTGATTGGCTACCATGCACAATTGCATCAGATTTTGCACTCCCCAGTTTTAGTAAATCAACCCCAGTATTTTAAATGGAATCATCTACTAACGCAGATACTCCTTTTGCCATCACCTAAAATAAGTACCTCTAAAGTTAGCTCACCCAATGGCCTGTGCTCCTGTGTGGTGAAAAACATATGTGCATAAGAAGATAATAGGCCATTGTCCCAGCCCATATTTCAAACACATTAAAAGTTAACTATTCAGTTTTTGTGGAGTCTCATATTGTTAGATTATCTGATAGCTTGTGAGAGGCCTGCAGTAACTGGGATGAAAGACCTCCGTCCATCTCTTCTTGTGATGTAGCCTTAACAGATCTTACATCTAATGCCCCGTACACACGAGCAGAATTTCCATCTGAAAAATCTTGGATGTTTTTTCCGACGGAATTCCGCTCAAGCTTGTCTTGCATACACACGGTCACACAAAAGTTCTCTGAACTTTCCACCGTCAGGAACGCGATGACGTACAAGACTATGACAAGCCGAGAAAATGAAGTTCAATGCTTCTGAGCATGCGTCAAATTGTTTCTGAGCATGCGTGATTTTTTGTGTGTCTGAATTGCATACAGACGTTCGCATTTTCGGATAGGAACTTTTCCCGACCGAAAAATAGAGAACATGGAATTCCGCCAGCAAAAGACCAATGGAGCATACACACGGTCGCATTTTCCGAACAAAATCTCTCATCAGAGTTTTGCTGGTGGCAATTCCGATCGTGTGTATGCGGCATTACTCCACTTTTATGCTAGTTGTATTACGTGTATTTTCACCCCCTTGTAGGGTTCTCAACAGGAATATAACAACAATTGTCGTCATCATCAGCTTTGCTGAATAAAAGCCAGTAGCAGCAAATACTTAATTCATCAGCAAAAAAGAGACTAAGTGCTCTTTCACACGGACGGTCCGTATGTCCGCTTTTCATCCTTCCGTTTTCGGATGAAAAACGGACATACATGTATCCCTATGGGATAGCGGGTGTCAGCGGATTAGCATCCGCTGACACCCGCTCTCGTCTGTGCCCGCTATGCTCCGTTTCTGCAGACGGAGGAAAACCCCATTTTTTCATCCGTCTGCAGAGCGTATCGGATGACGACGGACTCTACGGTCCGTCGTCACCCGATCTCCCATAGGGGAGAGCAGCGCTCTGACAGGTCTGTCCCTGCACGAAGTGCAGAGACAGACTTGTCATCTTCCTGCTCAGCGGAGATCACTCCGGCGATCCCCGCTGAGCAAGCGGCTATCCACGGGGCGGATCTGCACTGATCCGCCCTGTGTGAAAGAGCCCTAACTATTGTGTGTTTATTTTTTTAGAGAACACATCTAATATTTAAACCATTCAGTGTTTTTTTTTTCTTTTTTATGTGGTTTGCATAATATTCTACAGGATGAGAAACCCCATAATGCTCCAAAAATATGGAGAAATACTCTGCAATCAGTATAGGCACACTTAAAGCGGAGTTCCACCCAAAAAAAAAAAAATTTACAAAAATGTGCAGCAAATAAAATAACAAATTACATTTGGAGAATTATTTATTTTTTTTCTTACCTTTTAATCCCTGTTGCTATGTGGTCCCTTCTAATCTTCCCCTTCCTTACTGCAGCTCCGGACGTCACTTCCCTCGGCTCCTCTGCTCGCTACTGCTCCTGGGAGATGTGTGTCATCATTTTCCAAGAGTCAGTGGGCAGCGCCGAGGGCTAGGTTGCCATAACAACAGGTTGGGCACTTCCGACGACACCGCTCATTGTGATGGCATCCTGTATAGTTTCTGTGCTATTACTGCGCATGCGCGGAAACGGGCAGTGCATGCTGGGAATACAGCAGTGCCGTATACCAGAATAATCTGCTTGTGGGCTTCTCCTGCCCACAAGTAAGATGAGAATCCACAAGAATAGAAAATCAAAGGTATTTTTTACGATAATTATCTTCTAAAGGCAGCGCTAATGACATTTATATTTGATCAATATGCATTATGCAAGAGTACTATTTATTAAAAAAACTAAAATAAAACAAAGATGTGAGTGGAACTCCGCTTTAATGTACAACTTTTCTAGTTCATGTTCCCCAATGCTTAAAGTGATTGTAACGTTTTTTTTTTTTTAAATAACAAACATGCTATGCTTACTTGCTCTATGCAGTGGTTTTGCACAGAGCAGCCCAGATCCTCCTCTTTTCGGGTCCCTATTCTGTGCTCCTGGCCCCTCCTGTCGAGTGTCCCCACATCAAGCAGCTTGCTATGGGGTCACCCATGCCGAGGCACAGCTCCCTGTGTCCATTCAGACAAGGAGCTGTGACCTGGCTCAGCCCCCTCTCTCTCCTGATTGGCTGAATGATTTTGATTGACAGCAGCGGAAGCCAATGGCGCAACGCTGCTGTCTCAACTGTCTCATGAGGAGGGAGAGTCACGGTCAGCTTAGACTCTCCTGTAACATTACTGGATAAAGATGGGCTCAGGTAAGTATTAGGGGGGCACACAGAATGTTTTTTTATCTGAATGCATTAAGATAAAAAAAAAACTTCTGCCTTTACAATCACTTTAATGAATTTGATGGAACTTTTATTGATTGTCATCATCCAATCATGTGCAAAAACCTCGCTCTCAATCAGCATTCCACTTTTTATCCCAAAGGTGTTCAAGAGGGCTGTGTTTAGAGCTCTGTGTAGGCCACTTAAGTTTCTGCACACAAAACATGTCTTTATGTACCTGGTTTTGTGCACAGGGGTGCAAATATGATGAAACAGATAAGGGAATTTTCCAAACTGTTACCACAAGTTAAAATTGTACAGTTGTCCAATGTGTTGCCGTATGATAATATTTTTCAATGTAGATTATATGGCTATGTGCATGTTTTTATGAACCTGGTTTTGTAATGGATTATCCAACTTGAGGTTTTTTTTTGGTCACAAATGTTTGACCATAGTATACATGAGAAGGAGCACCACTACGATGACCAAAGAAAATTATAAATAATTAAACTGTATTTACACAACTGTTGCTTTGTAGTTTACAGTAGTATATAGTATTTTTTTTTTTTAAATAGTTACATATTTTATAATGAGATATAGCTTGTATATAAAGTACTTGCTTTTACTAATTTTTGTGTAATTAGTATTGATATAGTATATTATTATTATTTTCTTAACCACTTGAGGACCAGTCGCCGCAGTTATACTGTGGCAGGTTGGCTCCCCTGGGCAAGCCGTCGTAGCTGTACGTCGGACGCTTTAAGAGCACTAGGGGGCGCGGGCGTGCCTGTGGCAGTCCCATCCCCCCACAGTTAGAAACACTCCCTAGGACACACATTTAACCCCTTGATCACCCCCTAGTGTTAACCCCTTCCCTGCCAGTGACATTTATACAGTAATCAGTGGCTATTTTTAGCACTGATCGCTGTATAAATGTCAATGGTCCCAATGTCAAAAGTGTCCAATCTGTCCGCCGCAATGTCAAAGTCCTGATAAAAACCGATGATCACCGCCATTACTAGTAAAAAAAAAAATATATAATAAAAATGCCATAAATCTATTTTATGGCAAAAGCTATAACTTTTGTGTAAACCAATCAATATACACTTATTGCATTTTTTACCAAAAATATGTAGAAGAATACATATTGGCCTAAACTAAGGAAGTTTTTATTTATTTATTTTTTTATTTTGGGGATATTTATTATAGCAAAAAGTAAAAAATATTGTGTTTTTTTTTAATTGTTGCTCTTTTTTTTGTTTACAGTGCAAGAAATAAAAACGGCAGAGGTCAAATACCATCAAAAGAAAGCTCTACTTGTGGGGAAAAAGGATGTCAATTTTTTGGGGGTACAGCATCGAATGACTGCGCAATTGTCAGTTAAAATGACGTAGTGCCGTATCGCAAAGAATGGCCTGGTCATTAAGGGGACAAATCTTCCGGGGCTGAAGTGGTTAATGTTGTGAGCAGGTTTATAAGTGTGTGAGTTGTGAATGCATATATATGTTTTCTGACATCAAGAATTAATGCAGCTGTAGTCTCTGATGGTTTTGACACTCTTCGTCTTCTTTTCTTAAATGCTCTCGTGAGCTAGATCTTTCCTAGAAGACAGAAAAGCATAATACTGGAGCTTCAAGTGTCTTGTGCACCTACAACGGTCATGTACAAGTCCTTCACTACTAGTAAAACATCAAGACTCATGTTTCAGAATTGTTTTAGCTGTTAAATTATTTAAATGTCTTACAACGTACATTTTAAGACAAATTAAATTGTCTGAAACAATTTGAAACACTCCTTACTCCCTACACATATGACTGCTATAGCAATCACTCCTACTAGACATTTCAATTTAGTTCCCGTTAGAGAAAAAGAATAGATGAAAAAAAAATTGGGGTTTTTTACACATCTTCTGAAATTAGGAACTGCATAATTATTTCTCTTTTAAAATAAACTTCTAAAATGGTTGCAGTTTTTTTAAAGTGGTTGTAAACCCTTACAGACCACTTTGACCTGCATGTAAGCCTAGATTAAGGCTTACCTGTAGGTCCAAGAAATATCTCCTTAACCTACACGGTTAAGGAGATATTTTACAAATAAAGGTCACCGCTGTCTGCGGCTCATGTGTGCCATAGACAATGGCGCAGGCACACTGGGCGCGCCACAAGTGAAGGCAAACATGCCGTCGCTTACGGCTTCCGCGCGAATGCATCAACACGGCTCCGGCCAGTCACAGCGCCGGACCCGCGATACCCGGAAAGAAGATGGACACTCGTGAAAGAGGGGACAGCAGTGACATCGCAGGTAAGTGACACATAATGGTCTACTATGCAATGCATAGTAGTCCATTATGCTTTACCTTTGCAGGGAAACAAAGAGGAAGTAAACCCATCATTAATGCGGTAGTAAACTCCACTTTTTATCTTGTACCTACAGGTAAGCCTGTAATGAGTTTTACCTGTAGGAACTGGGAGTATCTCCTAAAGACTATGTTAAGTGGATCTTTTTTTTTCTCTGTATAATCGATTAATCGATTAATAAGAAAGTCCAT
The DNA here is from genome assembly GCA_028564925.1 of Lithobates sylvaticus. NCBI lineage: Eukaryota > Metazoa > Chordata > Amphibia > Anura > Ranidae > Lithobates > Lithobates sylvaticus. The sequence goes on from CM053027.1 coordinate 75,499,448, forward strand.
GATATCTGGTGTCACATCTGGATATCGGTGGATATCTAACCCTGTAAGGGTTGATGCTTTTTTGCCGAGTATGAGAGTGCAAGGCATCGACATTTGGTGAGTTTTTAACCAAAGGGGAGTGGAAACACTGAGTGCACACGGTGTGGTAAAAGTTTTGAAGATCCCACATCAGGATATATTCAGCTTTCCTTGTTTGAGACAATCCAGTCTCATTTATGGACTATTTTTGCACAAACGTTATTATTAGTTGTTTATTTATGTATTAGTGTTGATTATTGGGTCTATTTATTTATACTGTTTGGCGCTACTATTTACTTTAGTTTACACTGTAAATGCTTATTTATACTATAATGAGGCTTACCTGT
>CM053027.1:75500312-75592138 GCA_028564925.1 Lithobates sylvaticus
GGTCAAATATTACAAACATCCAAAAAACATTCCACAAAAGTATAACACAGTGCCTTGAAAAAAAACTAAGTATTCATACCCCTTGAAATTTTCCACATTTTGTCATGTTACAACCAAAAATGTAAATGTATTTTATTGGGATTTTATGTGATAGACCAACACAAAGTGGCACATAATTGTGAAGTGGAAGGAAAATGATAAATGGTTTTCAACATTTTTTTTTACAAATAAATATGTGAAAAGTGTGGCTTGCATTTGTATTTAACCTGTAGAACCACCTTTTGCTGCAATTACAGCTGCAAGTCTTTTTGGGGATGTCTCTACCAGCTTTGCACATCTAGAGAGTGACATTTTTGCCCATTCTTCTTTGCAAAATAGCTCAAACTCTGTCAGATTGGATGGAGAGCGTCTGTGAACAGCAATTGTCAAGTCTTTCCACAGATTCTCAATTGGATTTAGGTCTGGACTTTGACTGGGCCATTCTAACACATGAATATGCTTTGATCTAAACCATTCCATTGTAGCTCTGGATGTATGTTTAGGGTTGTTGTCCCGCCAGAAGGTGAACCTCCACCACAGTCTCAAGTCTTTTGCAGACTCTAACAGGTTTTCTTCTAAGATTGCCCTGTATTTGGCTCCATCCATCTTCCCATCAACTCTGGCCAGCTTCCCTATCCCTGCTGAAGTAAAGCATCCCCACAACATGATGCTGCCACCACCATGTTTCACAGTGGGGAATGGTGTATTCAGGGTGGTGTGCAGTGTCAGTTTTCCGCCACACATAGCGTTTTGCTATATTTTGGTATCATCTGAGCATGGCACCTTCTTCCACACATTTGCTGTGTCCCCCACATGGCTTCTCGCAAACTGCAAACAGAACTTCTTATGGCTTTCTTTCAACAATGGCTTTCTTCTTGCCACTCTTCTATAAAGGCCAGATTTGTGGAGTGTGTGACTAATAGTTGTTCTGTGGACAGATTTTTCCACCTGAGCTGTGGATCTCTGCAGCTCCTCCAGAGTTACCATGGGCCTCTTGGCTGCTCCTCTGATTAATGTACTCCCTGCCCGGCCTGTCAGTTTAGGTGGACGGCCATGTCTTGTTAGGTTTGCAGTTGTGCCATACACTTTCTGTTTTCGGATGATGGATTGAACAGTGCTCCATGAGCTGTTCAAAGCTTGGGATATTTTTTTTTAACCTAACTCTGCTTCAAATGTCTTCCACAACTTTATCCCTGACCTGTCTGGTGTGTTCCTTGGCCTTCATGATGCTGTTTGTTCACTAAGGTTCACTAACAAACCTCTGAGGGCTTCACAGGACAGCTGTATTTATACTGATATTAAATTACACACAGGTGGACTCTATGTATTAATAAGGTGACTTCTGAAGGCAATTGGTTCCACTAGATTTTAGTTAGGGGTATCAGAGTAAAGGGGGCTGGATACAAATGCATGCCCCACTTTTCACATATTTATTTGCAAAAAAATTGAAAACCATTTATCATTTTCCTTCCACTTCACAATTATGTGCCACTTTGTGTTGGTCTATCACATAAAATCCCAAAATAAAATACATTTATTTAGTTTTTTGGTTGTAATATGACAAAATGTGGAAAATTTCAAGGGGTATGAATACTTTTTCAAGGCACTGTGTATTTATATCTATATATAGATATATATGAGGAGAGGGGTCCACATAGGTGGACAAAGTTTGAGACCTTGTGCCTGTTAGGAGCCCCGGGGGTTCAGGGTACGCTCCTACCCTTGTGGGGGGGGGGGTGCTTGAACAAAAAGCAGACCCTTAAAGCGGGGTTTCACCCAAATTTTTAACTTAATCTTATCCCATGCAGTTAATGTCACACATGCTCAAATGCAGCACTAAAAAAATGATATCACCGTAATTACCTTTATATTTTAATTTATAGATGGACTTCCTGTGTCTCCTCCTGTAGGCGTGTTTATTGCCTTTTCCCGGCTGGCATTGTCTCCTGGGAGCTTAGTGTCAGGCTTCCCAAGATACAGTGCGGAACGCCGTCATGCTAAAATCACGTGATGAGGGCATGTCCGAAATCGCCATTTCCTTGGTTATCTTGTTTGTATATGTTTGGTTGCCATCACAACGGGGCGGGAACTCTTAAAGATGCTGACAAATTTAACACAAAAAGTGAGTATAAGGCCCCTTTCACACTGGGGTGTTTTTCAGGCGTGACAGCGCTAAAAATAGCGCCTGTACAGCACCTAAAAAAATCTGGCCCCTTTCACTCCAGTGTGAAAGCCAGAGGGCTTTCACACTGGATCGGTGCGCTAGCAGGACGGTCAAAAAAGTCCTGCTAGCAGCATCTTTGGAGCGGTGAAGGAGCGGTGTATTCACCGCTCCTATACCGCTCCTACCCATTGAAATCAATGGGACACCACGGCAATAGCGGCGCTTTACGAGCGGTTTTAACCCTTTTTCGGCCGCTAGCAGGGTTAAAACCTCACCGCTAGCAGCCGAATACCACTGCTAAAACGATGGTAAAGCAGCGCTAAATATAGCGCTGCTTTACCGCTGACGCCGCCCCAGTGTGAAAGGGGCCTTATATTTTCATTAGTACAGTTTATCAATGAATTGAAAAAAAAAAAAAACGATAGGTCGCTGGACTCCCGCTTTAAGTGCACTTTTTTGTGTGTGTTTGCACATGTACCTTTTTTTTGTACATTCTTCTTGTTCTTGTGTTATTGTTTTTGCGCACCAAAAGTCAAATAAAAACTTCCAATTTCAAACCCAGCAGTAAGTGCAGGAAGTAAGTGCAGGAAGAGGAAGAGCTGAAGCTAACTAAAGAGAGGTTTTCAGAAGTGTCAATTCCATAAGAAATCTTGCAGGCTTGGAAAAAGACAAATCATTTTGAAGAAACACTTGTAGTGCAAAGTGGATTTGCCTTTCGTAAATAACCCCCAATGTCTCTATTTCCATAACTTCAGTTGGGCTTTAATTGAAACCATGAGTAAGCTCCGGTGGGCGGAGTGAAATTTGTTGGTTGTGTGGACTGGCAGGGGTCCAGGCTGAGACTGCCATTCACTATCACACAGCAGGCTTTGACTTGATGTGCAGCTCCCGGGACACCAATCATTATCTACTATAAAAAAACAAGGATGAGCCAATGGCACAGAACTTTGGTTGTTTAGGCATTCAAACAAACCTCAACTCTTGCTAATTCAGTCTGCTGTTTTGTGTTTTCTATAGAAGCAGTATTTCTACCGATTCTATAGATTACAGATTCCTGCTGTCAATAAACCCTAGGTAAGCACCCGCTGTACCCCTAGCAACCATCACTGTTACTGGCATAATGCTGGCATGGCTGAAAGACCCAATAGCATAAGCAAATCATGTTGGTCTGCTCCTGGTTGCTATGGGAGATGGGCCGCTCAAGAGGGAGCCAAAGCAGCGACCCTCTCGCTACCAGAGGACCTTACCAAATAACGCAATTAATGATTGGTTGCTTACAGCTTGTTCCTTCACTTGGTTACCCATAGCATCTGCACTCCTCTTCCTTGTCTTGCCAAGTTAACCTTTTATAGTGATGTTACTTCATACCTCCTAGTGCGATTACAGACTCAGGTTCTTTGGAATACATCAGAACCAGCATGCACCCATTGAATGACTTCAGACCAGGCTTAGAATGGTTAAGGTGGTAATAAACTCTGTGTTCTACCACTTGTACCACTTGTACCTACAGGCAAGCCTAATCTTAGCAATCCCACTTTTTATATAACAGGTGGGTCTACCAAACAAAAAGCCAGAGAACTAAGCCGAAAATGTTTAAATCTTTCCCCAGCCTTATCCGGCTGGTGGATAACTACATACACATCTCAAACAGACCTGGACAGATAAATATATAATACTAAGTATTTTGTAAGTTTAACACTTAATTATAGGTACTGTATGTATTGGCTGTCAAATAGATCAATGTGCTCCCCTTAAATCTTGTTTTCTTCCCCAGGAGTCCAGTCCCATCTTTGTTCTGATATTAATGAGGGTCAGCATCTACATTCTTTACTAAAATGGTGGCATATGGATGATACACCTTTATAAATGTATGTGCTTTGGCAGTAATATTCATGGTCTTAGCTGTGTGTACACATGTTGTCTCACACAGATTAGACTCATGCTTTCCCTAATCTAATGAGCTGACAGAATGTTACAATAAACAGCCTCAGTGATTGTTGGGAGGCAGGAAATGCTTTCTCTTTCCTGCAGCAAATCAGTGACATCATTCTCACAGACTTCTCCTTTTAGGAAGACCTAAATTGATAATAACTCTGTTGGCGCTCAAGAACAGTTTATTTTATTTTTGCAATAAAAAATACACTATACTGTATATTATAACATGTCAGAACTTAATTCTCTCAGACAAAGTACAATGGCTTCAGCACTAACAACAGGCAAAATAACAGATTAGAATTTTCTGAAAAGAAAAATAAAGGATAAAGGCTCCTTAAAATCAGTGTAATAAGAGACTAAGCCTGAGTTCACAATGGTGTGCTGTGCGAGATCGCATGTGATTCCCACCTCACTGCAGTGAAAATCACATGCGATGTCTGTGCGATGCAAATTCAGCCATACAGATTGAATGGCTGAATTTGCAACGCATTCAGACCTAATTTGCGCAGGACTCTTTTTTTGGTCCGCACCAGAATCGGATCGCATGGGTGTGCATACCCATGCGATCCGATTTATGTCTGAACTGACAGTTCGCATTGCGATATGTGAACTGATCTGGGGGTGTCATTAACTTTGTATTGACACCCGCAGCGTTTTGCAGAGAGCAGTGTTAACTGCCTGCGAGTCGGGTGCGATGCGAGAATCCATGCTGGAACGAGCCTAAGAGCCCAAACACGATAAGAAAATCTTCTTTTCAGATGACAAAGGTGCAGGCTATAACATTTTTATCGCACATGAACACACTGTCCGATTTTTGTTTAACCACGTCAATACAGGGCACTTTAACCCCCTTCCTGCCCAGGGCATTTTTCAACTTTCATCGCTATCGCACTTTGAATGACAATTGCTCAGTCATGAAAGACTACACAAATACATTTTTAATAATTTTCTTCCCACAAATAGAGCTTTAATTTGGTGGTATTTAATCACTGCTGTTTTTATTATTTTTGACAAAAAAAAGAAAAGAAAAAAGACCGAAAATTTTGAAAGAAAAAAGTTTTTCTTAGTTTCTGTCAGTAAATTTTGTAAATAAGTAATTTTTCTCCTTCACTGATGTGCGCTGATGAGCTGCACTGATGGGCACTGATTAGGTGGCACTGACGAGGAGACACTAATATACCACACTGATGGGCACTGATAGGTGGCATTGATATGCAGCACTGATGAACACTGATAGGTGGCACTGATAGGCGGCACTGGTGAGCACTGATGGGCAGCACGGATAGGCAGCACAGATGGGTGGTGGCGCTGATGGGCACTGATGGGAGGCACTGATGGGCATTGATGGGCAGCACTGATAAGCAGGCACTGATGGGCACTGATGGGCACTGAAATGCTGCACTGACTGGTATCATTAATGGGCACTGATTGGTGGCACTGATGGACACTGATTGGTGGCACTAATGGGCACTGCTGGGGTTTTCCTGTAATCAGGGCACTGATGATCAGCACCCTGATTACCTGTCCAGGTATCCCCTGCGAGGAGATACCGCTGATCGGCACTCCTCGCCACACACTCTGTCAGTGTGAAGGGAGGAGAGACGATTACTGGAATTTCCACAATTACACGTGACCGACTGTGATTGGACACAGCTGATCACATGATTAAAGAGCCACGTTATTTGCTCTTTACAGAGATCAGGGTCTCACCATGTCCTAGAAACACAGTACGTCCACGATGGGCATGCGAGTGCAGCCGTTCTGGGGCGCCGTCATATGACATCCACCCAAAATGAGAGCCGCACTGTCCCTCCATCATTTGACAGTGGGCGGGCAGCAAGTGGTTAATTAGTACAGTTTTCGTCCCCAAAAAATTGTAAAAGTTAGACAACGCATGCTCGGAAATGAAAGAATACATTATAAACCAATTCAACACATGACATCACTTCCGTCAGCTGTACTCTGACGTACGAGAATTTTTATATGTTTAGTAACCTCTTCATTTTCTATATGAGACTAGCAAGCATCAAAAAAACGGACGATTATTTGTCCAATAATCTCATCGTGTGTACCAGGCTTTAGGGTATTGAACACTACTGCTTGCCATATGAGAAACAACAAATCAAAAATTAAGAATGACTGTAGGGAATAATGATGTCACTGTGCAGGTGGCATGGACAGCACCAGTGTGTCACAAAAATTGTACAGCAAAAAGTGAGTGCTCTACTGTAATCCAGAGGGGCAACGCTTTATACAGAAAAAGATAGACAGATGCTTTTTATTTAAAGGCGTTTTATTTTATTGTTTTAGTCCCTAAAAATCTGAAGTCTTATGCCCCGTACACACAATCGGACTTTCTGACAACAAAACCACAGAATTTTTTTCGAAGGATGTTGGCTCCAACTTGTCTTGCATACACACGGTCACACAAATGTTGGCCAACAATTACAAATGTAGTTATGTACAAGACGTATGGCGAGCCGAGAAAAGGGAAGTTCTATAGTCATGTGATATCTCCATTACGAACACTAGTTTTACAAGACCGATCACTTCCGGCTCGTAGTTGATTCCGAGCATGAGTGAACTTTTGTGCGACAGACTTGTGTACACACGATCGAAAAGTCCGACAACAAAGTTTTGTTGGTGTAAAATTTGAGAACCTGCGAGCCAACATTTGTTGGTGGAAAGTCCGCCAACAAATATTCGATGGAGCATACACATGGCCGGACTTTCAGCCAACAAGCTCACATCAAACATTTCCCGTCAAAGTCCAATCGTGTGTATTTATAAATGCTGATCTTCATCAAAGGGAATTTTGACTTAGGCTCCATGCACACTGAAGCTCATAAACGGATGTTTTTGGGAGTTTGGGCGTTTTTTTTAACAGCCCATAAACTCCCCTCTATGTTATCCTATGTGTCCATGCACACATGGACGTTTTTGGATGTTTATCAGCAGTGGAGTTTATGGGCTGTTTTCTGAACGCCATAAAATCGCATTCAGGAGTCGTTTTTATGACCACAAAAAACACTGAACGTTAATCAATGCTGATAAATGTTGATAAATGCTCAAAACTCATTTTTTTATGTTTTTAAACCATTGAAAAAAAATAAAATAAATACAAATAAAAAATAAACCCCTAAGAAACGCTAATGCAGAAAAAACGCCAAAAACGCTTATAAAAGCTATTGCAAAAACGTTTAAAAAACGTTGAAAGACTCACTGCAAAGCTACTGGCGTTTTTATAACGTTATTTTAACGTCCAGTGTGCATGGCGCCTTAGAGATTGTGAAATTTTATTTAAATTTTTTCCCATCTAACTGAACATATTGCATGGTCTAAACAGCTTGTTAAGAAAGTAATTGTTGACAAAACAATAAAATTTGTTGTTATAGTAACAATAAACAAAACTCCTGAACAGAGATAAAGTAAAATGTGGGGCTGTATGCATGGGCATATAATGCAAAATGTTGCTATAGAATCATCAATTACTAAAAATAAAACTCGAATGTCCTAAGATAACCTCAATGTTCAGGTAAAATTTTGGAGAATAAAGGCAGATTTGTTAGGGTTAACCCCTTGCTGTCCACCCCGTAGCAGTTTTACTGCTACAGGGCAGCAGGTGTGAGCCAACTTACTTATATAAACATGATCTGGCTGTTCCAGGCAGGGCAGCCATCAGAAATTTTGGGGGCCATTACACAGTTTTAGGCCTGGATCCCCGGGCCTGACCCCAACATTCCCCAGGGCCCGCCCACTGGTCGTCCCACCGAAACCACCCACTGGCCATACAACCGAGTCCTTCGGTGCACCCACTTTTATTTTAACACTCTTACACCTTAATATATGAAAAGTGGATTACAAGTCATCAACGCTTTCAATATTTAACAGTAAGGGATTACAACCCTCCCTTAGCCCTTATTTCCTCTGTAGAATATGAATCAATCAATATAACAACTCTTGACTGACTGAAGCACAATACCTTTATTCTCTTTAAAATCCATCTTAACTGGTCTGGAGGGATGGATGGTGCTGGGCGTGGGTGGGGATGCATAGTGGAGACTTTTTTGGAGGGATGGATGGTGCTGGGCGTGGGTGGCAAAGCATTGTGGAGACTGGTTTGGAGGGATGGATGGTGCTGGGAGTGGGTGGGGATATGTTGTGGAGACTGGTTTGGAGGGATGGATGGTGCTGGGTGTGGGTGGAGATGCATTGTGGAGACTGGTCTGGAGGGATGGATGGTGCTGGGCATGGGTGGGGATGCATTGTGGAGACTGGAGGGATGGTGCTGGGCGTGGGTGGGGATGCCTTGTGGAGACTGGTCTGGAGGGATGGATGGTTCTGGGTGTGGATGGGGATGTGTGCGTTGTGGAGACTGGAGGGGTGGATGGTGCTCGGCCTGGGTGGGGATGCGTGTGTTGTGGAGACTGGAGAGATGGATGGGGCTCGGCGTGGGTGGGGATGTGTGCGTTGTGGAGTCTGGAGGGATTGATGGTGCTCAGCCTGGGTGGGGACGCGTGCGTTGTGGAGACTGGAGGGATGGATGGTGCTCAGCCTGGGTGGGGATGCGTGTGTTATGGAGACTGGAGGGATGGAGTAGATGCTGTGTCCGGATGAAGATGATTGAGTTTCATGCTTCCTCTTCCTCTCTTCAGCTACAAGTTGATAAGCGGGGGGCTGACAAAAGTTATAGTGTCAGTTTATCTCCTCCTCTCACAGGCAACACGCTGAATGTCGGGGGGTGACGTCTGGGCCCATGGGGACATGCAGGCCCCTTACATGTGTACTGCCTGTACCCCCTGATGGTGGCCCTGGTTCCAGGTAGGGGACGCACCCCTGGCAGCTTGCTCTCACTGTAATTACACATGAAAAACGAATTTTACTAGTCTTAAACTTGTTTTTTACATTTCTTCAGTTACTTCCTGGTTTCTGGGCCTAGGTAAATTGTATCATACATCCCATGAGTCTTTAGGAGGGGAAAACGGAAGAAAGTGTTTTCTCAGCTGAGCACACCCTCCTGCCTGTATGCCTGAGCTAGGGGCAGATGTATCCATGAAGTAAATGCTACATGGATCATCTGCCTTTACCCAAGATGGTCATGGCCAGAAATGCTATGGTGTGTCTTCCAAAGTGATTTATCAGCAAAATAAAGCATGGAGACATGGATGGATGGGTGAATTTACTTTGAATATTAAAAATAGATTTTTAGCGTTTTTAGTCTGTGGTGCTCAGATGCAGTGTAGTTCCACTCCACTCTTCCAAGTGGCTGGGATACTGTGGAACTCTTGTAATGGAAATATCAGCATCTGTGTCTGGTGTTCCATGCTAGGCATAAGGACTGCTGCTTTAAAATATTTTAGATTAAACCTTTATGTGAACTGTTCATAGGAACACATAGCACAAATAACTGTGGAGTGCAATTTGGATGTTTCAATCATTTCTTTTTAGAAGGTATACTTTGTATGACTTTTAGTGTGAGTACCATGGTTCATGGACAATGGAGGAAACTGTCTGAATAAATGGAAGAAAGGTTAATGGTGGTTAAAGAAAGAACCAAAATGTTTGCAGCTGGATGAAAAGCAGGTGGAATTCAGCCAGATATGTAATTAAATGTATTATTATTTTTTTTCTGATTCTGGATCCTGTATAATAATAATAGTAACTATGCAAACAATTTAAATACAAGTAAGCAGGGTCATAAGCCTAGGCTTTTTACCAGACAAGAACCAGGAAGTGGGTTGTATAAGGTATTTACTAGCAGAAAAATGTTTTACTATCCAAAGTTAAAACAACAAGAGCGGAAGATTTATTAAATGGAAAGATGAAAAAATAACTGAAGGTCCGCTTTAAATATTGATAAAGTTTTAGATACTTACATCCACATTTAGGTTAATTACCCCTTACACCAAATTTTCTTGTACGGAAAGACTCCCCATCATTCCTTTCATTCTGTCTGTGAGATTGAGCAGTGATTCCCCTGCTTCCCTGATAAAATGACACACACTTGATTGAGCATCCCTGTATATCTGTACGAACACTGTATGTATAAGTTCCAGTCTTGGGATGGAGATTATAACAAGAGATTGGAAGTATGCAGTGCGATTTAAAAAAAAAAAATCTGTCAAATTTTGACAAAGCATAAACTCAGTTTTGGTGTCTGAGCTGTTTGGGAAAATGTATTTAAAAAAAAAAATCTACCTTTCCTTATTATTAGACAGTGTTTTTGTGGGGTATATGTATGGTGCTTCCATTTATTTATCCCATATATGAACGATGGTAGGACCTTTGAGGCTCTACACACAAACAGATTTCATCCATAAAATAATACAGAATCTTTAGTCATATAAAGTACAGTATCTCACAAAAGTGAGTACACCCCTCACATTTTTGTAAATATTTTATTATATCTTTTCATGCGACAACACTGAAGAAATTACACTTTGCTACAATGTAAAGTAGTGAGTGTACAGCTTGTATAACAGTGTCAATTTGTTGTCCCCTCAAAATAACTCAACACACGCCATTAATGTCTAAACTGCTGGCAACAAAAGTGAGTAACCCATAAGTGAAAATGTCCAAATTGGGCCCAAAGTGTCAATATTTTGTGTGGTCTCCATTATTTTCCAGCACTGCCTTAACCCTCTTGGGCATGAAGTTCACCAGAACTTCACAGGTTGTCACTGGAGTCCTCTTCCACTCTTCCATGATGACATCACGGAGCTCGTGGATGTTAGAGACCTTATGCTCCTTCACTTTCCATTTGTGGATGCCCTACAGATGCTCAATAGGGTTTAGGTCTGGAGACATGCTTCGCCAGTCCATTACCTTTACCCTCAGCTTTTTCAGCAAGACAGTGGTTGTCTTGGAGGTGTGTTTGGGGTCGTTATCATGTTGGAATACTGCACTGTGACCCAGTCTCTGAAGGGAGGGGATCATGCTCTGCTTCAGTATGTCACAGTACATGTTGGCATTCATGGTTCCCTCAATGAACTGTAGCTCCCCAGTGTCGGCAGCACCCATGCAGCCCCAGACCATGACACTCCCACCACCATGCTTGACTGTAGGCAAGACAAACTTGTCTTTGTACGCCGCACCTGGTTGTCGCCACACAAGCTTTACACCATCTGAACCAAATAAGTTTATCTTGGTCTCATCAGACCACAGGACATGGTTCCAGCAATCCATGTCCTTAGTCTGCTTGTCTTCAGCAAACTGCAGATTTTCTTATGCATCATCTTTATAAGAGGCTACCTTCTGGGATGACAGCCATGCAGACCAATTTGATGCAGTTTGCGGCGTGTGGTCTGAGCACTGACAGGCTGACACCCCACCCCTTCAACCTCTGCATCAATACTGGCAGCACTCATACGTCTATTTCCCAAAGACAACCTCTGGATATGACACTGAGCACGTGCACTCAACTTCTTTAGTCACCATGGTGAGGCCTGTTCTGAGTGGAACCTTTCCTGTTAAACCGCTGTATGGTCTTGACTGCCATGCTGCAGCTTAGTTCCAGGGTCTTGGCAATCTTCTTATAGACTAGGCCATCTTCCTGTAGAGCAACAATTATTTTTTTCAGATCCTCAGAGAGTTCTTTGCCATGTGGTGCCATGTTGAACTTCCAATGACCAGTATGAGAGTGTGAGAGCGATAACACCAAATGTAACACACCTGCTCCCTATTCATACCTGAGATCTTGTAACACTAACGAGTCACGTGACACCGGGGAGGGAAATAGATAATTGGGCCCAATTTGGACATTTTCACTAAGGGGTGTACTCACTTTTGTTGCCAGCTGTTTAGACCTTAATGACTGTGTGTTGAATTATTTTGAGGAGACAGCTAATTTACACTGTTATACAAGCCATACACTCACTACTTAAAAATTAAAAATTAAAAATATTTACAAAAATGTGAGGGGTGTACTCTCACTTTTGTGAGATACTGTAAATCTCAAGTTAAAAACATATTAAAATGATAGTATTGTACAAGCCCTGACCACATACAACATGTTTTATCACCTGCTTGGAGCCAACCAAATTCACAATATATTGGGCAACCCCATACAGTATGTTAACCACCTCCTTCATTACAGTTGTGATGGGCTATGTTGAATCTTAAAACGTTTTCCAGATTTTTATTCACACTTCATCAGGAAGAGTGGAAGTTCACAACAAGAACCAAATGTATAAAATAAAAGTATATATAACCCTATACGGGGAACTCAACTTATGCCGCGTACACACGATCAGACTTTTCGGCCGGACTATCCAGCGGACTTAATCCGGCGGACAATATCCCGGACTTTCCAGCGGAGGTCCGCCAGAATTTCCGAATGTGCGGACTTGCCCACACACGCCCAGACTTTTTTCAGGCGGACAATCCGCTGGACTTTTGGGAAGAAAAAGTCCACCGGAGCCCACACACAGTCAGATTGACTGGAGGACTCTAGTCCGTCGGACCAAGTCCGCCGGAAAGTCCGGTCGCATGCATTAGGATTATCCCAGCTAGCTGGTCACTCTCTCGTCATCATTTAGTGGAGCCAATGCAGAAGTTAGTAAAGGAAATAGTTTGTTTAGATCAAACTATTTAAAGTGAATGAAAATTTTTTAAACTTCCACTGTTCCTTATAAAATGATAATAACAAATTTGGGAAATGCGTTGAGCTTCACAACTGCAACGAGGGAGCTGGTTAATATAGCATATGGGGTTATCCAATATATTGCGAATTTGGCTGGCTTCAAGTCTTTTGGCCAGGGATTTCACATCACTGTCACTTTAATATGTTTTTAACCTGAGATTTATATGAATAAAGATTAAATATTCTTTTATGGATAAAATCTGTTTATGTGTAGTGCCTCAAAAGTCCTAACATCTTTTATATATATGACATCTCTATGATTTAGGAAGCAAACATTTTGCGAGTTTTGGAATGTGACTTCATGAGGACCATATATACAGTTTTGGTAGTACATAGACTTTATCTTAAGCTCCCTTAGGTAGAATGACTGATGGAAATCTGTCATTGCTATATAAATATGGAAAATAAATAAATGAATAGCCTCATCTAAACTTTCTTATTGGCTTAGACTGCTACAGCATCTGTATGGATTAACTGCACTGTCTCATTTATATGTTTATTAAAAATCAGGTTTGGACCAATATGTTTTGATAATCTATCAAGTCTATTAAGTACTTTCTTTTTTTTTACCGTTGAAGCTCTTGTACCAGTACTACTATTTTTATCACTGTCAATAATTATGATACATACATTATGCTTCTAAAAAAAAACCTGCATTGCATAGCTAAAGTAAAGTATCACTTGTTGTAAATGATATAATTAATAAGATTAATGATCTAACACAAGCAATTTGTGGTAAAAAATAATCCTTATTCTAAAAAGCTTCCTTGCTCTGTAAAATGACTGTATGGCTGTCTGACCAATTTCATGAATTAATAAAGCAGAACCCTTTACAGGAAATATACAGTATATATTATATATAGAAACCATAAAGGGAAGAATTATTTCACTCATGTTAATACACCACTGACAATGACATCATTACTGAGTGCATTTGGAACCAAAAGTATGACATATTCATAATCTTCTCTATAGAATGTAATTTCATAATACATAATAAATGAACAGATGGGTAATCAAAAAGACATTTACTTAAATGTACAGTATTACTTTTCAAGTTTCGGCTGGAATTTGACAATCATTTTGAAGATATAAACATTTTTATACAAGGGGAAAATTAATGATACCATTCTTCCCAGAAAGCAGCATAATGGCTAAAAAGTATATTAATGAGTGAAAATTGGCATGAACTTTTACAAACTACCATAATAAATGTGTTCAATATTGCTGTATAACTAGAAATAGTGCTAAAAGCAAAAGACTGACCAAAAATAGTTATGAAATTAAACAGCATGGTGTAGCAGCTTATTATAGTTTATATTAAATGGCTTTAATAATCCCCTACAGATCCTATCCTCAAGAGGAGGTTGCACCAGCAATGTTCAGGATAGAACATGGTGGTTGTGGCAATCTCAGTGACACCTACTGGTGATATAAGTATTGCAGCTTGTCCATATAGTTATAATGATATACATTGAAGCAGATTTAAAAAGGCCAGACCAAAAGAAAAATCCAAATTAGAAAACAAATGTAAAGCCATTGAATCTGTTGTGCAGTTATCAAACTGTTTTTATCTGCCAGTAGGCGGGTTCAACAGCTCTAATATCCTTTGCCCCAATTTTTAAAGAATAAGTTCACCTTTTAGAAAATGTTACATGTCTTTAGAGTGTAACACGTAGCATGTTCTTGTTCTGCCCCTCACCCCCTTAAGCCACTTATGGCAAGGTGCTCCATCATGCTGGAAAAGGCATTGTTCATTACCAACCTGTTCTTGGATGGTTGGGAGAAGTTGCTCTCGGAGGAGGTTTGAATGTGTCCATAAGCAAAATTGTGAGTGAGCCCACTCCCTTGGCTGAGAAGCAACCCCACACATGAATAGTCTCAGGATGCTTTACTGTTGGCATGACACAGGACTGATGGTAGTGCTCACTTCTTCTCCGGACAAGGTTTTTTCCAGATGCCCCAAACAATCGGAAAGGGGATTCATCAGAGAAAATTACTTTACTGCAGTCCTTAGAAGTCCAATCCCTTTTGCAGAATATCAGTCTGTCTCTAATGTTTTTCCTGGAGAGAAGTGGCTTCTATACAGCCCTTATTGACACCAGACCATCTTCCAAAAGTCTTTGCCTCACTGTGCTTGCAGATGCACTCACACCTGCCTGCTGCTATTCCTGATCAAGCTCGGCACTGGTGGTGCCCCGATCCCACAGCTGAATTAACTGTAGGAAACAGTCCTGGCGCTTCCTCGACTTTCTTGGATGCACCGAAGATTTCTTCACAAATGCAGTGGAAATGTTTTTTATGGGATTAAAGTGCTACTAAACTCAATAAAAAAAATGTAAATAACAAACATGTTATACTCACCTGCTCTGTGCAGTGGGATTGGTCAAAGCGGCCCAGATCCTCCTCTTCTGAGGTCCTCGGTAGCGACCTTGGCTTCTCCTCTTCTTCTGTGGGACCACCATAATCAGCCAGTGGCTATGGGAAGGGCGTATTCCCTGCCCTCCTGAGCTGTGTGTCTCCATAGACTTACACAGCAGGACTTAGACCCAACCCCTACTTCCTCTGAGTGACAGCAGCAAGTGTCTATGGCTCCTGCTGCTCCTCAAATGCAGTGTAAAGAGGAAGTAAGGGGAGAAAAGATGCAGCTATCCACAGCTCTAATCTCTTCCCCCCTCTCTTCCCCTCCACACAGGGAAGAGGGGCACAGGGACACTGAAATTGTTTTTTACCTTAATGCAAGCAATGCATTAAGGTAAAAAAACGTTTTTAGGTTTAGTAACACTTTAAGTTCATTTTCATGGCAAAGAGGGACTTTGCAATTCATTTTCATCTGATCACTCTTCATAACATTCTGGAGTATTTGTAAATTGCCATCATAAAAACTAAGGCAGCAGACGTTGTGAAAATTAATATTTGTGTCATTCTCATACACACGGTCGGACTTTTTCATGGATTCTGTCCGATCGGACAAGGTTGTTGAAAAATCAGATCGTGTGTATGCACCATCGGACAGTGTTCGTCGGTTTGTCCGACGGACAAAGTCTTATCTCCTGCTGGAAAACTTTGCCGTCAACACGGTCCGATCACACCAAATCCGATCGTGTGTACGGTTGTCCGACGGACAAAGTGCTACGCATGCTCAGAAGAAATTCTGTGACGGAAGCGCTCGGTCAGGTAAAACTACCTTTCCTAATCGACACAGCACATTCGTCACGCTGCAATGTTAAAATGTCTTTAATGCAGCGCATTCTCTTTTTCTTTACAATGCAACAAGAATGACATCTTTTAGCTGCTCCTATTCACCCTCACTTCTCACAAACTTAGTTCTTTATTACTTTGCAGCATTTATACACTACATGTTTATTTTTACTCAGATCGTAAAAGAATCTTTGTTATATTTTTAGCATGTTTTTTTTTTTTATTTTTTTTTTTTTGGGGAATACATATTTGAAGGAGAATTTTTTTGTTTTTTTTTTGGAGGGGGGTTGTATGTTGTATGTCTCAACTTAGCAAAACCACATTATTAACATTTGTATTTCTTGCTTAAATTTACTAGGAGTTTGTTGGTTGTTGGTGCCCCTTGTTAATTCTACTTTAGGATTAGTGAAATGTACCTGCCTACTCAAAGAAAAACTGTCATTGTAGAAAAGTAAAACACAATAGTCAATGATTATTTCAAATCCAAAAAACATTTATTTAGGTCTCAGCAACAAACCAAAGAGGAACGCAGCCATGGTGAAACTTGGGGAATTTGCAAAGCCTTGGACACCCATGGCAACCATCATTTTACAGGCTTAAACAATTGGGGGCATGAAGAGTACCTATCTAAATAATAAGGGAGCGCAATCTGGTCCTGAAGTCCAAAACATCCGGAACTGCAGCAGATGCCATCTAGGTCCCCAGGCTCTGGTCCTACGAGAGGCTCCATCTTCTCTCAGACCAGACTGAATCAAGGTCATCACTCTCTTGTCTTCCTTGTACGCTTCCTTCCACGCCGTGGTGCTGGTGCTGGTGGGGTGGCAGAAGGAGGAGGAGGAGGCGGAGCAAGGTCACTCTCGCAAACATGTGTGAGGGGAGTCATCTCCCCAGCCATCCCCTCATTTAGTATTTTGAGGATGACCTCCTCACACATGCTGCGTTGCCCCGCCTCCATACCCGTAAGTTTACTGCCAACCAAGGAGGCAAAGGCCTCCTCGTAGGTGGGTGTGGCATAGAGGGAGGCTGAGGCATCTCTGATCAGCTGGAGCGCTGACTCTCCCACCTCCCCCATGTTTTTCGCCCTTCTGTAGGGAAGGCGGAGGGGAGAGACTTGGGAGACAGTCAGGCTCCTACGCCTACCCCCCTCTTGGCTGCCACTAACCCCTGCCTCCTCCTGACTGCCACCTTCCACAGCCACCTCCTGGCTGAGGTCTTCCTGTGTATGAAAAAGGGACATAGTTTCAGTTATTTGTTCATCAAACACACACAATTCTCATCTAGTGACTGTTGCAAAATGTTTACAAATAGAAAAACATACAATTCTCAGCCCTGCAGTTTAGATTCTTCCCAAAAATGTCTCCAACACCACTGTCTGTTGATATGTCAAACACGTTAGGAACTAAGCAATTGGGGATCCTGAATTAACTGAACATCATTCATTATTCCCCAAACTGGTTACAAAACTACTATACCTGGAACAAGCTGGGCACCTGCACATATTCCTGACTGGAAGGCCCAGGTTGGTCCTCGGAAGCCTCATCAGGGGTGGCGTGCGTGGAAGGACGCGTGCAAGGAAGAGTCGAGAGTGACTTCCTGACAGTAGCCTGGTCTTTGAGAAAGTGGAGCCTCTCATAGTACCAGAGCGTGGGGACATGGACATCAGCTGCTGCAGCTCCAGATGCTAGGGACTTCCGGACCTTATTGCGCTCCCGGAAATAGGTACTCTTCATGTTGTTGATCTTCACTTTTAAGTTTGCCACGGTTGCCATGGGCAGGTTAGGCTTTACAAATGCCACAAGTTTCAGCAGGGCTGCGTACCTCTTTGGTCTGTTGCTGTAGTCCCGATGTTTAGGTTGCCATAAGAGGGGGAATTGGCGGTATTTATCAATGAAGAGGGGGAGAAAGCTGACGTCGTAGAAGGCCTCCATCACCTCTGCAAGACACAACGCCACACAAAACAATATAAATAATGTCAGCCTAAACTCTCCTAATCTTCTCCATAAAGAAGCCTCAAGTTCTAATCAGTCTAGGCTAGTTATGTACCAACGTCAAATTGTACCTTCGTTTGTAGCGATCGTCTCGTGCGTGAGCTTTCTCTCCCCTCGTCTCCCAGATCGTGGCTACGACACAGGCGTGTGACGTTTTATATACAGTGCGCATGCGTCAAACTCCGCCCGCCCCTGACGATCTTTCTCGTCTATTCCCCACCCCTTCTCTTTACGGCGCAGTGGGGAGAGCACATGGCGTGGACACAGCAGGTGCGCCCCAAATATCCCCCCAACGAGGAGGAGGACGAGGAAAGTCCGGAGGCAGAAACGTCCCGATCCCGGAGCCTGAAATTCAAGGCCTCCAATATGTCATTTGGAGAAATGTTGGAGATGGTGGACATATTAAAGAGGAGCGACTATGATGGGAAGTATGGGCCTTACCTCAACCCCAATGTCCGCAAGGCCAAGATCATGTCTAAAGTTGTGAGAAGGCTGTACAATAATTTTGGGGTACAACGATCCAAGGAGCAACTGAGGAAACGCTGGTCAGACCTGAAACTGAGGGAGGCCGATCAGTACAGAAAGATCAAGCGAATTCTTCAAAAAAGTAAGTAGTTGTGTTTTGTGTTTGATTTCTTGCTTGCATACTGCTCCATGTGGTTTGATTTTTACAAAGTTGTACATTCCAAAATGTCCACTTTCAGGTTCGTCTGTGCATTCGATCGTACTCAGCCTCGATCTTTCTGCCACTGTCATGGTCGTGTGTGTGTCCATTCGATCGTACGCAACCTCGAACGTTCGGCCAATTATAATACGTGGTTTGGTGTTTTTTTTGGGGAAAGGAAGTTTGGTCTCACTAGAAATGTCATCAAGAATGTAAAGCCAATTTATTCAATGTAAAGGAGAGGTCACCCAGTAGCTGTTTACCCATCTGGACTCTAGAGCACTAGTGCTGGGACACCCAAACCCCCTTTTTATTAGGCTTTTCCACACATGTGCTCCAGTGGATACTAGAGGGGTGTCTCCATCACACAAACTTCTACCAAAAAGCTAGTCAGTTTAGCACCTTTACAAAGTGACTACATTCATGTTGTTGGCATTTGTAACTGGCCAAACTAAAATAGTGTCCGTCACTTTCAAGCAATGTTTGTCATTTCCTATTTCTGCCCTCAATAGATAGTGTTGCTAAATCATCCTTTTGTACATTCTCATAGGGGAGCGAAAACTTGGGCCTTCTGAGGAAACCCCCAAACCCAAACCAACACCTCCCAAAAAAGGGGAAAGAGCAGAAGCAGAGGAGGAGGAGGAGGAAGGAGAGATCATCGAACTTGGAGAAATTGTCACCACAACAGGTGAGTGTGTGAGAACACAGCTACTGGTAAGCTAATCCATGTATGGCTGCCTCATTTCCAACACCCCATTTTTGTTTGTTTGTGGTTTTTAGGTGACGTGGATGTTGTGGAAGAAAAATCGCACTTTACCACAGAGAGTGCCCACGTACTCATCGGAGAGATAATGGTCTGCAATAGAGATCTAGATTACATAAAGCAAAACATCAATGATGTTCAACAAAAATTGAAGAACATCATTGATGTTTTAGGAAAAATATGAAAACGCACCAAGTAATTAACACACATTTGTGCCAGCTTCTGAACACATTTGCAACTTAAAAACTGTGTGAAATTTGGAACATGCACACATTGTGTCCACATGTGCTAGCTCCCATCATGGTGGATGAATGCCAACGTTTTTTTGGGGGTGCAAACACTTTACGAACTACGAAAGTGGTTGTGGTGAAGGGGTTGCACCCCCAAAAAACGTCCATTCATCCCCATGATGGAAAATGGCACTTTTGAAGCTTCTAGGCATGTGTTTTACCATCTAATGACCATTTTCAGACCCAAATTGTGTGCATGTTCCAAATTTCCACTTTTAGGGGGTGGCCCCCCCATGTGATGAAGGCAAGATCAAACACACTTTGAACATATAGTCATGTCTGATCTTGTCTTCACTTTACAAAGTAGAACTTTCCTAGTTCATAGGTTCTGTTTAGCTCCATGCCTGGTTTTACCAATTGCGGAATGTTTGTAAACAATGTTGTAAATAACCAAGATGTTGTCAGTTTTGGCGTGAAGATTGTAAACGCACTTGTGAATGTTTTCCAAGTAAACTTTTTTATTTTTTCTAAATGTGTGGCTTCCTTATTTAAAAAACACAATGCATTATGTATGTAAAATGTAAAGGATATGGGGGGCAATGGGTGTTATTTACTAAAGGCAAATCCACTTTGCACTGCAATTTCCTTTCCCAGGGAACTTTTTCAATGCACTTGTAGAGCATAGTGGATTTGACTTATGTAAATGACACCCACAGTGCTTTGTACGAAAACACGGAGCACAGCATTTTTGAGAATACACACATGTCAGACCTGGTGATGAAAAGGAGTATTTTGGGTGTCAGTTATGCAGGACAAACCTTCTCTAGACCAAAGATTAGGTAGCAAACACACAACATGAGAATAATCTTTTTGGGAAGAAGAGACTGTTACCTCCTTTTGCCCAGAAAGTGCATTCCCACTGTCGAAGGCAAAGGGAAAAAATGTCAAGGTAAAATAAGCTAAAAAGAAGACTGAAATGACAAGAAATCCGAGGTTGGTTAAAATATCAGATTTATTAAAAAATGCCTCTCACACATCGTCAGGCAGAGCAATGGCCCCCCTACCCACAAAGTACTCCATATATTGCTTGCGGACCACGCGGGCATTTAGAGGGGGCAAGCCTGGACGTGCCACTTGAAGGGCTGTGAGGTCCGCATTTGGAGGGCCCTCCACATCTGGGCCAACGGGCACCACATAGTTCCTGTTATGTCTTTTGAGGAAGTTGTGCAATATGCAACAGGCAAGAACTATGTGGTTCAGTTTGTATTCCGCCAAGTTAAATGCCGTCAGGAACAGGCGGAAGCGGCTGGCCAGGATGCCAAAAGTGTTCTCCACAACTCTTCTGGCTCTGGACAGCCTGTAGTTGAAGACCCTCTGGTCCGGGGTGAGGGTCCTCATCGGGAACGGCCTCATCACATGGGGAGTCAACGCAAACGCTTCATCTGCGACAAAGACGAAGGGGAGTCCTTCGGCATTCTCCTCTGGAGGTGGCAAGCACAGACTGCCACTTTGGAGACGCCAGTAGAACTCCGTGTGCGTAATTGCACCACCATCCGAGATCCGGCCGTTCATCCCCACGTCCACATACATAAACTCGTATGTTGCCGACACCACCGCCAACATCACTACACTATTAAACCCTTTATAATTATAATAGTAGGACCCCGAGTTGGGCGGTGGGACGATGCGGACGTGTTTCCCATCAATTGCCCCTCCGCAGTTAGGAAAGTCCCAACGGCTGGCAAAGTGGGAGGCCACAGTCTGCCATTCCTGTGGCGTGGAAGGGAACTGTGGAGTGAAACAAGAAAAATAAATTAGTCACTTTGCACTTAAACATTGCAAGCAGATTAGACAATCAACATCTTGGAACAAGAGCATTGTATAAAATTGGAGGCTGGAAAGTATTTGCACAGAAAAGTAGAGGCTCCCCTTCACAGATTACTCACCCCCCATCAATCCCCACACTTCTGATGGGCCATTGGCAATAACTAGGGTTTTGGGGGGGGGGGGGGGGGGTGGACATGTAACCCTCTGCACTTCATTGATTGGCAAATGGCTCAATAATGTGTGCTAGTTTGGCCAGACCCTCTGTACTTAACACTATTGGCAGCCCCCAGGAAAGATAAAATAACATTTCAACCCCCCCCCCCCCCCCCCCCCCCCCAAAAAAAAGGCAGGCACATTGTGACATTCTGAAATTACCAAGCAAGCTAATAGGAGGGAAAGAAGACAAAAAATTAGGAAATGGAATGTATGGAGGCAGCCCCTTGCACTACATGCTTTGCTGAATTCATCCCTAAAGATGCCCACTATAAAGAGGTAGGTATATAGTGTGTATGGACCTTGGGAAAGCCAGCAGATAAAGGATTGGTACCATCTGACAGAGCAGTTGGGGGAGGGGGTTCCTAATGAGTTTGCCACCCCCCCCCCCCCCCACCAAAAAAATAAAAATCTAATGGGGCTCTACATGAAGTAAACCACACAGCAAACATTTGTGCATATTTTAGGGGGTGTTTGGGGGCAAACAATACTATGCAGCAGACAAAAGACATTGCTTAAGTGACTAGGCCATAGGTGTCTATTGGGGCAGAAGAGCATGCTGGGGAGGTAAGTGAAGGGAAAAATGCATGAAGGAGAAAAGGGGCACAGCATATTAGAGCATATTGCAATCATGGTAATTAGGGAAGGAGGTCAAAAATAGAAGACATTAGCAAACAGAGCATACATAGAAGGGAATAGTCAAGTAGAAATGTTACCTTAATATAGTCCTCCTGCAGGACCTGAATGATGGCAGAACAGGTCTCTGGAATAATGATTCCCAGGGCCTGGGGAGAGATACCTGAAGAGAACTTCAAATCCTGAAGACTTCTCCCTGTCGCCAAGTACCTCAACGTGGCAACAAGCCTCTGCTCCGGAGTAATGGCTTGTCTCATGCAGGTATCCTGCCGGCTGATAAAGGGGGTCAGCAAAGCCAAAAGACGGTGAAAATCGGGGTCCGTCATCCTGAGAAAGTTCCTGAAATCATCAGGATTATTCTCCCGGATCTCACGAAGCAAAGGCATGTGCGAGAACTGGTCACGCTGAAGCAACCAATTCTTGGTCCACATACTCCTCGTCACTCTGTTCATGGACGGGTCTTGGCTCAAAGCTAAAAGCCCGACACCAATTCCGCGTACAGCACGAACTCGGCGACGAGTACGCACGGGAAACATCGCTCACAAGGTCACAAAAGGTCGGCTGGTCAGAACGGACAAACAGAAAGCACCGATAAACAGCAAGGCCTGAAAGAACGAACTGAATAGCAGAAACGAGCAGACAATAAGCAGTGCAAATCAAAGCGTCCTATATCAAGATATAGGCCGCAATGACCAACAAATGCGAACTGACTACACGCACTAATAAACAGATACGCACGACAAGCACAAACTGAAGAGCAGTAACGATCTGAGTCAGAAAACTGAGAAGCGCGAATCTTAAGTCACCAAACTTCGACTAACTCTCGATAAACACGGGATCAGCAGAAGGAGCCCAACGGGTACCTGACGTGGTGCTGAACTTGCCTTTTCTAGTCTCGTGGACGACGACTTACGTCACGACGTTCTTGCAGACCGGATATTCCGACAACGTAGTCCGACCGTGTGTACGCAACACCAACATCGGACAAAGTACGACGGACAAAATCCGACCGACCTGGTCCGCGGATTGTCCGAGCGTGTGTATGGGGCTTTTCCAACGTGGCTCCCCAGATGCATCCTGTGGATTGCACTGATACTCAGAGGCCTGGTCTGTCAGATGCTATAGCAGCTATTACTGCTTGTTAAGTGGTGTTGACCTACAAGATTGAAGTGGTGTAGTTGGGTGTGTTTGACCTGCCAAGATCTGTATGAAATCCTTTCCTGGCTTACTACTGCGCAAAAGCACATCAGCCTTATTGAGGATATCACCACTGAACACAACACCTCCCTTTGTAACTTACAAACAAAGCTCAAGGTCCTGGAATACAGAGCTGAGGATGCAGAAAACTGTAATAATCTCCAAATAGTGGCACTGGAGGGAGGTGTGGAGGGGAGCCCGGCTGTCTTTGTGGAGGGCCTGTTGCATTCTCTTATACCCACTGCACAATTCTCTCACTTATTCACTGTGGAGAGTGTGCACCATGTACTACCTAAACCTGGCCCAGTGGGTTCTCTGGCCTTGTACCCTGATTCTGCATTTATTGGACTTTAGAGATCTGGATGAGGTGTGTAGGGCTGCATGTTCTGCTGGGGACCTGCACTCCAGCTTGCGCACTAGTCCACTTTCCACACTGCTCAGTGGAAACTCAATACTCTGGAACTAGGTGAAGGCATCCATGAGAGCCTGGGTCATTAATAATAGATGAACAGGAGCGTGGGATCCCATTAAAATATTGTTCTGTATATTGCACACTTACATTCAAGATGCTCTTGAACAGCATGGGAAATCAAAAGTGGGATGAGGCTCATTACATATAGGGGCTGTATGAGGCAGCGGTGGACAATCCCAAAGTCGGTCAAGGAAGGACCCATTCTGAATGACAGGCTGTGTTTTTTCCCCGAGAGCGGCATCTGCCATCACCGTTACTCCTCTAGGCCACACTCTAAGCCTGACAGTGGCATTAAATATAATGTCCTTAAGAAGCTGCAGGTCCAGGATGGAGATACTGTTCAATTTTTACTTCCCTCAGGATACCAATCCTAACTGGAGTTGCTCCTTCTGCAGAGATGATACAGTTTAGTTCTTCCTGGTACCCTCTACATCACAGCCGAGCTGATTACCTATTGTCTTTCAAAATCATTACCTACACTTGCCCTTGAGTGGCTTGGCCTGTTAGCTCTTTATCATGTTATTACTGGCTGCTGTTTTGCTGTGTTCTGCTGTGTTGCTTGGCACCTGAACCTAAGTTTGTACCCCTGGCCTAGTGCAGGAAAACAATTTGATGTTTGCTCTACTCCAGCATCTCCAAGTGGGGCCTATTTTATTTTATTTATTGTTGACCCCGCTGCTATGCTAGGTCTATCTGCACCTTGACCTTTAATAGGGTCAGTGCTCCTCATCACCCCAATATTATCTAGCTTATAGTGATTGTAACAGGAAATAATTATAAATATATGTTGATGGTGCACCCTTATATGTATTGGGCACACGAGTATTATTATTTGGTGGTTTGATTTG
Organism: Lithobates sylvaticus; assembly: GCA_028564925.1. Taxonomy (NCBI): domain Eukaryota; kingdom Metazoa; phylum Chordata; class Amphibia; order Anura; family Ranidae; genus Lithobates; species Lithobates sylvaticus. Next base: position 75,525,131 of record CM053027.1, read on the forward strand.
ATGCATTTGATGTATGTTTGACTATTGATTTACAAGATGTGTGTTTTTTTCCCATGTGTGAATATCGCAAAACACACAAAATGAAAACTATCATCATTATTGTCCCAGGGCCTCTGGGTTTAGAGTGTGTATATATATATATATATATATATATATATATATATATATATATATATATATATAGTATATATATATATATATACACAGTATATATGTTCCGGCCATTTGATGTATTTCTAGAGCTACAAAGCAGATTAAAAAAAAAGTTGGTTGCTCCAGGAAGGAAGTGGTTAAACAACTTTTCGCAACAGCCTAGTGCAATTTTAAGATACGTTAGTTTTTTCAACAGTATAGTGGTTATTTGGTTCTGAAAAAAAAATAAAATGCAATAGAACTGCAATGCAGTAAAACATAGTTCAGTAAATTTTTGCAATTTCACTCCACATCCTTTGCACTGTAGGGGATAGCAGAATTACAGCATATTGCAAGTTAGGTTCATTTATATTTGTACAATTAAAATATCATCCTAAAGACCATGCTATCAATCACTTAAAATGTGGGCTGACTGTGTTTGCTATGCATTTTTCAGTAGTGTAAATGGGAACTTTATTTATTTTGAAGAGGACATGTCATTTTAGTATATGTATAATTGAACTACAAATTAAAGTACTCTGCATGTACTGTACGCTGTACTCTAAAAATGTAAAGAGGCAGTGGAAACGTTCAACCTTGTACTTGCATTCAAATGAAGGAAAACAAGCTCAATAACCCTGTTGAGGCGTGTCCCACATAGGAAAACTTCCCTCAATGGACACTTTACATTAGCTCAAATCATAGAAATCCAGAAAGGAGCGCCAGACCAAGTCCAAGAAATTTGAAGTGTTGGTAAATAAGCCAGATAACACATTTCAGGGGCAATACAACCCCCCCCCCCTCATCAGGGCTTAACACAGGGTAAAACTTGGATGGATTTATAAATAACAATAAATTCACACAACTATATTAGAGCCAGTATTAAACTCTTCTTATGGAGTAGCACTGTTAAAAAGCAATGTGTGTTTATTTATTTATATATATTTTTTGTGAATTAGTAGCCAGGGGTGCTATATACCCCTTACTCATTTACATGGGGGGACAATATCTAGGGGCCGTCTTATTTTTTTATGGGGGGGATATTCTGATATTTCCCCACTCCATTCCCATTACCACCCTATGCAAAAATAAAAATTAAATAAATCACACTAGACACAAATCCAAGCATGCAGCCTGGCTGACAATAAAATGCAGCCCACTCCCTCCTGAACCATAATAGGCCGCATGCCCTCAAGATAGGGAACGTACATTGTCAGGGGTAACCTCTTCTAGCAAAACACCTTGCCCCCATGTTGATGAGGGCAAGGGCCTCTTACCCACAACCCTGGTCAGTTGGTTGGGGGGTCTGTGAAGGGGGGCAAGTACCACCTCCTCTATGCGAATTGGTAAATAAAATGTATTACACCTGGTTAGTCATTGCAAAAGTAAATAAACACATGCACACACCTTTGACATAATCTTTTATAAAGATTTATTTTAAAAAGTATAATAATGATAATAAAAAATTTAAATCATGCTGACCTGCTGACTTATCCATTCCAAAAGGAGAATTGCCAGTAATGACAGTTCCCCAGCTGTCAAAAGAATGTAAACAAAAGGGTGAGACATTCTGGATGACGTAATTCACCAGTTATGGACATGACCAAATTTCTCTGTACCAACACTGGAGATACACATCTTTCATGCTCCCCCTTTCCTGATCAGCCAGGGTCTGGTATGGATTTTGGCGGGGGACCTTTTTTTTCATTTTTTTTTTGCGTGGGGTTCCCTTTTAAAATTCATACCAGACCCGCATTGTTGATAAGGGTCTGGTATATATTGGGGGTAGGGGGAAGCTTATGTATTTTTTTTCTTTGTTTGTTGCATAGCATTCCTCTAGATTTTAATGTAGGCTAATGGTTTGGTATAGATGAAAGGAATCATCAGCTGCTTTGTTTACAAACAGAATGACTGGCAATTTAAATGTTTTTATTTGTAAATGTTGATTTTGTTACAGTACATCGTATACATCATATGGGTGTGTCACTTCCCAGGCAGGTTTAGGGCATCCCTCATGCATATTATTCAAATACATTCTACATTTTTTATTGTTGCCCTTTAAGCAGTAATAATAGAGCTACTCCCCACTGAGCGAAATTTGAAAAACTAAATTTTTCATTTGTGCATGTCATCCAGGGCAGTGGCCAGCTGCTGATACCCTTTAAAAAGAACAATCCAAAAGGGAAATGTCATTCAGCGGCATTTGCTGTAGCACATTCTATGAATGTACCACTTCACAGATAGGTTTAGAGCATCCACCTTGCATGTAATTTCATGGAACTTTTGGCATTTTTTTTGTTTCACTTTAAGCATTACTAACTGCTTCCCACCCAGTAACTGTATATATATACAGCAGGATGGGACAATCATCATTCTGGGAGGACACTCGGCATTATGTGATTGCTGTGTCCCCCTGACAAAGCAGCTCACCGATTGGGGTACAGGGCAACTGCCATTAGCCCTGTACCATGTGATCAATGTGACCAATTACAGCGATCACAGTACTGGTAGCAAATAGTACTGGTAGTAAACAATGGCTCTCATTTATGCCGCCGTTGTTTACTAGTATAACTGAAATTGGCCCAGTACCATGTGATCACTGTGATCAATCACAGTAATAACAGTAGTAAGCCATGGATGTATGAATGCATCCGAACAGTTAGAACTGATTCACTTATACAGTCATCATGAATAAGCAATCATGGTGTAAAAAAAAAAAAATCCCCCCCCCCCCCCCCAGAGCATTACAGTGTCAATAGGCTGACACTGAACTGCTTTGGTGACAGTATGTAAAAAAAAAATGTAATATATATTTTTTTTTTAATACTGTCACCAGAGCAAGTGCAGATCACTGCTATGGGGGTGATCATATACAATGGCTGGCTGCTCTGATGTCACTGTATGTCAGTGCTGCCAGACATTGTCTCTGATAACTGTCACAGCAGTACAATGTCACCAGACTAGTGCTATCAGTCAAAGCTTCTTTTCGCCTTTGCATTAGTCATGACTGGCATGCTCCGACATGCTCCGCCAATCACGTCACGCTTTGGAGGTATTTAGCCTAATCTGCCTAGTGATGGGACGCTTCCTAATGACGTTGTAAAGTGAAATATATGTCGAGATGCATCCCAGTCACGTTCCTTTCCGGTAGCCCACATCCGGTTTACCAACACCGGCGGTGGAACGCACACCAGTTACCGAGCGGAGGCTGCAGACCTACACATGGTGTTTACATGCTGATATCCTCAGTGCCGGGAATAGGCACCTTAAAATGTAAGCAGCCAACTTGTACTGGTTTTATAATTTTTTTTAAATAAACTGTATTACGCTATGGTCTGTTTTTTTGTTCATTTCAATGGTTTACCTGTGGTGGAGAGGAGGGTCTTATTGAAAAAGGATTTCAGCCACATCACCATTGGTTACCAGAAAGCCCACTGGTTTATGTAAACTGCCTGTTGTGACCTTCTTTTTAGTTAAAGAGGTCATGTCCATTTGGTGAGTAGGCATTTTACTCACACTTATCGGCTGATATTAACAAAGATCTGCCTTGGTGACGGTGTATGTATAAGAATCACAACAATAAGAACTTATATGGACTTTATTTCTTGATTATTAGATTAATGAATTTATCACCAAAATTATCAACTGTTTATTATAGCACTATGCACTTTATTTTGTCTAATCACAGATTGTATATTGTGAATTTTAGATTTTATTTGCATAGCACTTATACCAGCGCCCCCTACCACATATCATTTCATCAGTCACAGTGTCCCTGATCACCCCACAAACCAGTCACAGTGTCCTTGATCACCGCCACAGCAATTCTAGCGTCCCTTGTCACCACCACACCAGTCACAGTGTCTCTGATCACTGCCACACCAGTCCCAATGTCCATGATCACCACCACACCAGTAACAGTGTCCCAGATCCCCACAACACCAGTCCCAGTGTCCCTGATCACCACCACACCAGTCCCAGGGTCCCTCATCACCACCACACCAGTCATAGTGGCACCTTAAGGACTTGTTTACATGTGTGGTTCTCTCCAAAGAGCCATCTGTGTTTGGCTCATCCTTCAGAGAGCATTTGACAGGTGATGAGAGTATCACCTCCTCACTGCCTGCTTTAACCCCTTGGACCATGCCCAAGCACCTCCATTCACTTGGATAGGTCGTTATTGGTGGGAACATAAATGGGTATAATTCCTGCCACAGCTGCAAAGCACATCACAGCCACATTAGTGCAGCCAGTCACAGTGTCTCTGATCACCATCAAACCAGTCACAGTGTGAACAGACCAGTGTAGCTAGAATCAGTGTACCTAATTGCCACCACACCAGACTAATGCATCAAGCAACAGTTTTCCTGATCACCACCACACTAATCCTTGTGTCAACAGACCAGTGTGTAGTGGCACCGGCACATAAGACAAGCAGGAATAGCCATCATAGCTATGATTAAGTCCCACACAGGGTTGAAACGTGTGAGAATGGAAGCAGGCATGTTATTTTTATCCTGTACTGAATTAACTATTCCTGTGTATCTCAAGTGTGGGGGCATTATCCCATTGAAGTTACTGAAAAAAGAAACCCAGTAAGCACCGTACACTTTCATTCAGTATCTAGTTGACTGGGTTGAGCGGTGGTGTTGTGTTTTGCTGGACCTTAACAGTGTATGCCAGCAACAGTTTTCATTTGCACTGTTACACCAATTGCAGTGTCATCCAACCAGTTTAAGCAAGCAACGGTGCCCCTAATGTTTGTCATACCAGTCCCAGAGTCAGCAGACCAGTGCAACCAGTGACAATGTCCATGTATGCTTGCCACACCAGTGCTGCTGTTACCAGAGCCATTGCAGCCATCAATGGTGTCCCTGATCTCTGCCATATCAGTACAGTGTCTCCAGAGTTATTGCAATCAATGCAGAAAATTTCTCAACTGCCCTTGTGCTCCAGGATCTCTAAAAATGTGATAGGAATTCAGGAAATTGATTATGTGCAGTTTATGCTCCTAGAAAGTGTGATGGTGCTCCTTGGATGTTGGGTCTCTCTGTGTGGTTAGTCTGCTAAAAAAAATGTTTACATATGTGGTATGGCCACACTTAAAAGGAGCAGGAAAAGGTGTTTTGTTGTGTAATTCTAGAGATATCTTATAAATTGACAACTTTGTGTAAAATACATTTTCATTTCACATTTTCCAAATACTTAGGGCAAAAAAAATGAAATCTTCAAGACTCATCATGCCTCTTAAAAAAATGTGTGGGTGCTTTCCATTGTCCAGGCGCTCAATCAGGGAATTAGAAGTGCAATATATACCCTGGAAGGCCTAAAGATACTCCTTGGATTTGGGGTCCTTCTATATAGCTAGGCTGTGAAAAAGTCTCACACATGTGATATCCAATGTAGAAAAAATGTAGCAGCGTATATAAAACCACGAGTGTTAATAAAAACCCCAAAATATCAACAGTGTAGTGATACAGTGCTCAATAGGTATTGCAATATTACAATAAGTGCAATAAATAAAAGTGCAAAGTTAATGCCCAAGGCGTATAGCTTATAAAGTCTCTAAAACATATAAATTTATTTAAATGAAACAATTGAGTGTCCTTAAATATAGAAACTGAATAATGAAAAGGTCCAAATATTTCCGTCCCTCCGTAACATTCATCAATAATGATACATCAGATGTTTGCAAAAAGGAAGGCAAAATAGTTGAAGAATGTGAAAGATTGATAATCCGTGAACAAATCCACCACCAATGTAACTGCCGTATGGAATGAAGGCTTACCAGCTAGCAAGCACTAAGAGCCTGTGACCTACACCCGGTCGGGGCCTTTGGATGGACTGTATAGCGGATGTCTCCTATTCTGGGCTCCTATCTCAGAGACTGGATGATAACACCAGGGATCCGCACTCCACCAAATGAGAAAATGGATCAACAGATTCTCCTGAGCAATAGGAACTCCAGAGGCCATCAGAGGTAACCCAAAAAGAAGAAGCTCACCATGGCATAATATTGTTTATACATTTAATAGAATGTTTAAAAAGTATTACACATACAATATAAAAAGTTCAAAATAGCAAATAGTTGGCCGGCTGTGTATGGGCACCCATCCAAGAGACCTGGTACGTGGAGGCGTCAGCACGTCAAACTCCTCCCGATGCACATTTCGTCAATACAATGACATCGTCTGGGCGTACCGCGCATTAAATAGAACCTTGTTAACCAAGCCTTGACCAGAACTACAGGTAAAACTCATACAAACCAAACGGGAAGCCGAGACTACCATACATAGTGTGGGCAAAAAACTAAATATACCAAAACTTCTGAATATTAAAACATTTCAAATAATTAGTAAGATGGATATTGGAAAGTGTTCTTAATAGACACAATGAAATATAACAACCAATATATATAGCGGAAGATGGGAACAGAACTATGTACTGAATAGGGAGCCCACATCAAAACTCAATTCCGAGAGGGCTCCAAATTTATATATCATTGCATACACCTTAATGTGCATATATAGAGGAGAGAGTCCATAACCTAGTAGTGTCTATAAGGGAACTAAAATGCATAGAGAAAATGCATTAAAAAGGGGCAATGTGATAGAGGGGGGTTTCTACGCTGATATAGATAACCCCATGTCTCCAAAAAGTCAAACCATTAATCCAAATGTTAAATGTCACATTACTACACGGATGTTCCAAATCTTAAACTCACATCAAGTTCACATTTACCATATAGTCTTAACTTAAACCATTTGGGCCAAAGCACAAAATAATTCAAGAATTACCAATAAAGGCATTTGTATCAGTATCAATATTTATGCCAAAAGGAACATAACATTTTATGGATCCAGGTCATTTCTGACCTGGAAATGCTTCTAACAAAAGCACTTCCTCTTCAATGAGGGCAATATCTGTCAATCCCAAAAAACAGAGTCTTGGAGGGATCCTTGTTATGTGCCAAAAGAAAATGTTTGGAAATTGAATGTTTCGTAAAGCCACTTTTAATATTCGAGATGTGCTCATTTAGTCTGACGGAGAGGGGTCGCTTAGTCCTGCCCACATATTGTAGCCCACATGGGCACTGGAGCAGGTAAACAACCCCCTCTAGCGAACAAGTAAGGAAAGATTCAATCTTGTGCTCTTGTCCTGTACTAGACGAGATAAAGCTTGTGGTTCGTCTGTGTGTACATCCACTGATAGAACAAACCCAACATCGTCCACATTTATAGAAACCAATAAGAATAACATTAGGGGCTAGTCTGTCCCTTAGTGATGGAGCATCCCTATACACTACCTTTGGAGTTTATGGTAGAGCCAAACCCAATATTGGATCGTTGCTAACCAAATGCCAAGGTTTTTTAATTAGGCACTTAACATTTCTATGCTGCACAGAATAAGTGGTGATAAATGGAAACAGGGAGGTATTGTTATCATGAGGGGCCCTCACTGTAAGCAAGTCTTTCCTATCTAAAGATTTGACCTCCTCTAAATGTAGAAACTCGACTGAATACCCATGATCAATGAATCACTCTTTAAGGACATTAGCTTGTTCTATAAACTGATCTTCATTTGTACAATTGCGTTTAATTCGCAAAAATTGGATCTTTGGCAAGGACCAGAGCCACAGCTCATGATGGCAACTATCCAATGGTATATACGAATTATAGTCCGTGCCTTTAAAAAAGTCCGTGCCTTTAAAAAAGGTTGAAGTCACAAATTGGTCAGTTTGAATGGTGATATTGACTGGCCTCAAAGGGAAAACGTATACCTCTAGGGTTGTTGTTAAGATGTTCCATAAAGGTATCTAAATCCTCACAAGTACCATCCCATATGAGGAGGATGTCATTGATGTACAGTTTTACCTGGGGTCTCTGGCCAACATAGACAACGTCCTCCTCCCACATGGCCATAAACAGATTTGCCAAACTTGGGGCATATTTAGCCCCCATGGCAACGCCACAATCTTGATGATAGAACTGCTTATTGAACCAAAATAATTGTGGGATGCTGCATAATTCAAAAGTTCCAAAATAAAACAAATTTACTCGTCGAACAAACCGGAATCCCAACTGAGATAGTACTCTACAGCGAACAGCCCCAAATCATGGGGAATTATCGTGTAGAGCGATGTCACATTCGCTGTGACTATCCATATGCCAGGTGAAAGATTGTGTTCAGACAAGAGATTGATAACATGTCTGGAATCTTTTATATGAGAAGGCATCAAGGCCAATAACGGTTGAAGGAAGAAGTCAATATACCTGCCCATCCGTAAGGCAGTAAATTCCATTCACAATTGGACGTCCCTGGGGGCAGGTAAGACTCTTGTGGATTTTGGGTTAAAAAATAGATGACTGGGGTCCAGGGTGCTTTAGGTATGAGGTAAAGTTTCTCTTTCTTATTGATAATTCCTTTAGTGAACCCCTTCTGCCCAATATCTTCCAAAATTCTCTGGTAGGTATTCCTGGGATCAGACCCCAACGGTATGTATCCAGGTCTCCCAGAATCCTATGCATCTCAGCCAATTAATCACTTCTATTCATAACCACGATCCCACCCCCCTTATCGGTCTGATGACTAACTATCAGTCTGATGACTAACTCCTTGTTATCACAAAAAGAGTCCTGACCCGTTTGGAATTCTTGTTTTGTTCTCACCTTTTTTTTTTTTTAGAGTTGGGGGGGGGGATAGAGGTCCTGGGTCGGGCATCCATAAAGTTTACAAAACCAAGAATACATACATACATCTGAAATCCCACCGAGCCTCCACTACCCCTCCGCTTGCTTTATCCTAAATCCCGTTCCATCTCAATTCCAGTTTGCCCCCCTAGGGGTTTTTTTTTTTTTTTTTTTTCTTTCCCCCCCCCCCCCCCTCCCTCCTGTCCCCCCCCGTGCCCCCACCCTCCCCATCCCCGTCCGCTGTTTTGTTGTTGTGTGGTGGCCCTTTCTCCCAAGTGTCTTCTCCTGCCCTTAACGTCTGCCTTCCCTAGGGGTCATCAGTTGTCACGGCTGCACTCGCAAAGCCTCCCTGTAGCTCCAAGACCCCTTGAATTTTCTCCAACTCTCCCATTTGGACCTCGTGGCCTCTCTGTCCTCTTCCCCGATGTACAACACACATTCCATCATATAAGTAGATTCCACTGCATCAACCCATTCCCATAAGGGTGGGCTTTCCTTGTCCTTCCACCTCCTTGGAATTACCTTTTTAGCCGCATTGAGCAGATGGGGGATCAATGAGCCTTTATATTGCCTGATTTCCTTCGATGTGGCATGCATCAGTACCACCCAAGGGTCATTTTTTACCTCAATCATTGTTATTTCTTTTATGAATTTTAGGATGGTCTCCCAAAATTTTTTTATTTTAGCACACTCCCACCATAAATGACCCATTGTACCCCTTTGGTCACATCCCCTCCAGCAGTTTGCGGGTGTATCCGCCTGGTAATTACTAACCCTATCCGGGGTTCTATACCACCTAGCCATGCACTTATAATTTGTTTCTGCAGTTTTCGCATCTACAGCTGACCCATGTGCTAATTTTAAGATTTTCTTACTTGTGCCTATTTCTAATTGTGTTCCTAGTTCGCTTTCCCATTTGATAAAGTATGGTGGCATCTCTGGTCTATCTCTTTCTAATAACAGTTTATAGATTCTAGATATTCTTTTTTTGGAGCATTCTGCCGTGAAGATTTTCTCTAATTTTGTTAGGTCCTTAGCCTCCCTTAATGGGCTAGGGAGGGAGCCCACAAAGTGGGTTAGCTGACGATGCCGCCATCCATCTATGGAAAAAGCCTCATTGTTCTGTAACTCGTGCAGTGTCATAACCTTCCCTTTACTAATAACTTCCCCTAATCTCGTGCAGTCCTTTCTAATCCAATCCCCTCCTATTTCCTTTAACCCTGGCGGGAAAAAAGGATTTTCTTTAAGTGCTATAAGTGGCGAGTTATATTTTTTGTTGAATATTTTATAAATTTTGTCCCAAATTTTTAAAGTCGTGATAGTGATTATATGTGTTTTTTCTCCTAGTGTCCGGCTTTTCGGAGGATTCCACACAATCCTCCCTAGCCTAACTTCACTCAGTGCTTCTTCCAAACTAACCCATCTTTTAGTGTTGCCTATTTTACCCCATTCTGCGATTCTCAGTAGTGCTATAGCGTGGTAGTAACTTTCTATGTCAGGGACCGCGAGACCACCCTGACTTTTGTCTTGTTTTAGAACTTGAAGGGATATTCTATGTTTTTTGTAATTCCATATGAAATTCATTATAATAGCTCTTAATTTACCGAGGTACTGTTTTGGGAGCGGGAGGGGGAGCATCTGAAATTTGTATGTGATGACTGGTAAGATCATCATCTTTACCGAATTGATCCTGCCTGTCCAGGATAAAATTTTTCCCTTCAGCTCTTGGCATTTTTTTTTTTATGTCTTCTAGGAGCGGGATATAATTTATTTTGTATAATTTCCTCGAGTTGTTAGCCAGTTCTATTCCTAAGTATTTTATCCTTTTTTTCCAAACGAAACTAACTGTTTTCTGTAGGTTCTGTTTCTCTATTTTATTGAGGTTGATATTAAGAATAAATGTTTTTGAGGCATTGATTCTGAAATTTGTTAATTCCCCATATTCCTTTAAGGTTTTAAGCAGTGTAGGGACTGACTTCTGGGGTGAGCTTATGTAAAAGAGGACGTCGTCCGCGAAGGCCGCAAGTTTGTGCTCTTCGCTGCCGACTTTACAGCCTTCCACCTCTGGGTTTCCGCGAATTGTAGCTAACAGCGGTTCCAGAGATAAAATAAAAAGGAGAGGGGAGAGTGGACAGCCCTGCCTGGTTCCATTAAACAGTTCGAACTCAGCGGAGGTCGTTCCATTGACCTTAATGTTAGTTTTCGGATGATTGTATAAGGTTTTAATTTTTTGAATAATTCTGGGTCCGAAGCCCATCCTCTGTAAAGTGTTGAACATGAACCCCCAGTCTACCCTGTCAAATGCTTTTTCAGCGTCTATCGAGAGAAGTAGACTGGGGGTTCTCGAATCTCCCATCCTCTGTATGGCTAGCAATGTCCGGATCCCATTGTCCCTCCCCTCTCTGCCCGGGACAAACCCGACCTGGTCCGGATGGATCAGTGTGCCCAAGTGCCCCTTTATTCGATCCGCCAGTATCTTTGCGTATAATTTTGTGTCGAAATTTAATAAGGAGATGGGTCTGTAATTTGAGCACACCGATCCATCCTTCCCTTCCTTCCTCAAGAGGGTGATCGTAGCTTTTAGTGCCTCTTCACTCATATCATAGTCTATCCCTAGGCCATTCATGTATCGCAGCAATCTGGGTATGAGAATCTCTTTGTACGTTTTATAATATGAGGCCGTAAAGCCATCCGGACCCGGGCTCTTTCCTATTGGTGAGTTATTGATGGCTGCTAAGATCTCCTCCTCAGTTATTGGCCTCTCGAGCTCATCTCTCTCCTCCCCGCCTATGGCCGTTAACCCTGCCCTCCCTAGAAACTCGGAGGTTTTCTGGCTATTTCCACTGCTGTCGTTGTTTCCCTTGGTTTTCACCTCATAAAGTTCTTTGTAGTAGTCTCTGAATGTAGAGGCTATTTAACTAGGGGTAAACTTCATCTCCCCATTTCTTGTTTGGATTTTTTCAATAAAATTTCTGGTTTTCTTTTTTTGTAATTTCCTTGCTAAATATTTCCCTGGCTTGTTGCCCCAAATGTACTGTTCCCTGGCCAATTTATTGAACTTCTGTCTAACTTCCTGTTCAGCTAGGTTTTTTAATTCCTCTCTCTTATCTGTAAGCTCTATGTATATACTCTGGCTAAGTGCCCCCCCAGATTTGTGCTTTTGCTCCAGGGTTTTGATCTCGGCCATTAGGGCCTGCGTTTTTCCCAACCTCTCCTTTTTTTTCCATGAGGCTTTAGCTATCAGGAGCCCCCTAATGAACGCTTTATGGGCGTCCCACAGTTGTGCCTCTGAGACCTCTCCGTTGTCGTTGATTTGAAAGAACCATTCTAGCTCCTTTTTAATGTAGTCCCTAATTTCTTTGTCATGTAGCAATTCTGGGTTGAGTTTCCATCCGCTAGAGGGTTGTTTGTGTTCGGGGAACCTTAGCCTCATGGATACCGGTGCGTGGTCCGAGAGGGAGGCTATTCCAATATCGGATTCTTTGGACCTTTCCAGTATGCCATGGTCTATTAAGATATAGTCCAGGCGAGAATACGTCTGGTGGACGGGGAGAAGAACGAGTAGTCTCTTAACTGCGGGTGCTGGATCCTCCATACATCCAACAGTTGGTCCTCCGATAGTTTTTTTTTAATCCGTTTCAATTGTGCGTTGCCCCTCCCTGTTCCACCAGACGTACTGTCCTTCGCGGGGTCCATCACGAAATTAAGATCCCCCATCAGGATCAAATATCCTTTCCTGAAGGCCCTCAGCTTACGCAGAATTGCTTCGAGGAATAAGATAGGTTTGGCGTTGGGGGCATAAACATTGGCCAGTGTAAGTTCTACCCCTAGGAGGGAGCCCCTAAGAAACAGGTACCTCCCCTCTGGGTCCGTCATTCTCTCCTCCACCGTGAAGTCAATATCCCTCGCAATCCCAATAGCCACTCCTCTTGCCCTGCTCGAGATAGTATCTCCATAAAACCAATTTGGGAGAGCTGGAGAAAAAAGTCTAATATTTGAGGAATGTGCCAGGTGAGTCTCTTGCAAGAACACTATACCCGCGCCATATCTCTCTACTTCCTCCAAAATTTTAGAACGCTTGCCAGGAGAGTTTAAGCCTTTCACATTATAAGATAAAAATTTGATTTCTATGTCCTTCATTTATTTTTTGGGGTTTTGTTTTTTCTCTTTTTTTTTTTTTTTTTTTCCCCCTTTTTCTTTCCTTTTTCCCTCTGAAGTATTGATGGTGATAACGGCCCCACAGCGGACGTGGTTTCCCTCCCCCTTCCCCCCATCCCCTCCCCTCCCTTCCCCCCCTACCCCCTCCCCCCCCCCCCCCTCCCTCCCCCCTCTCGCCCCTCCTCCCTAAACCCCCTCCCTTCCCTTCCCCTCCCCCCCCTCCCCCCCACCCTCCCCCCCTCCCCCCCCCCCTCCCCCCCCCCCCCTCCCCCCCACCCTCTCCTACCCCGACTAGGGTCTCCAAGTCTTTGGGGGCCATCCTTCGTGGCTTCCCTTAGACTCTGGATTCCTGGTGAGGTGGAGTTTGTTTCGCCCTCCTCTCCCCCACCTCGGCCCGGAGCCCCAGGCCGCCGTGGGGGAGGGGGTTAGGACCGACCTGAACATGCTTGTTTTACTACGATAGGTGGGGGTTCTCCCCTCCTCCCCCCCCCCTCCTCCACTCCTCCTCGTGTGCTCCCCCAGGCCCTCCATTTCATTCCAGCCTTGCAGATCCGGGACTTGGATTCCAAGTTTCACGCAAAAACCATGCACTTCTTCCGGGTACCTCAGCCTGGCCGTACACCCCTCTTTCAACCCTATTAGACATGAAGGGAAACCCCAGTTGTATCTTATATTTTCCTTTCTCAGGATTTCCAACAACGGTTTTTGATGTCTTCGTCTTTCAAGAGTACGGGCCGATAGGTCAGCATAAACTTGAATTTCCACGTCCTCGTACATTAAGGGTGACTTGTTTCTTATTTTAGCCCAAAGGTCCTCTTTTTCCTTGAAATGGCAGAATCTAACAATTATGTCCCGTGCCCTCTCTGATTCTCTCCTTTCTGTTCTTCCTACCCGATGTATTCTTTCTATGCCCGGGAAATGGTCTAAGTCCTTGCCGCTTATTGGGCCCAGGATTGCCCATAATTTTTTTTCTAGGTCTTCCCCTCTTTGTTCCGGAATGGCGCGCAGCCTCAGGTTTTGCCTCCTGTCCCTATTCTCTTGATCCTCGATTTTGTAGAGGATATCTCTCTGGGTAAGGGAAGTGCATTTTAGTTGTGTTTTTAGCCTCGAGATTTCCAAGTCGATAGTGTCCGCTCTCCCTTCCACTACTTCCACCCTAGATAACAAATGGCCCATGTCCTCACGCAGGGAGTTAATTTCGGATTTAATTGCGCTTTCAAGGCGTAATAACATCGCCTCCATTTCAAGTTTATTGGGGATGTGGCTTCCCGTCTGTTGGTCTTCCCCCCGGCTAAGGTCAATCTCGGTCTCCATTGTAAGATCTGCTCTGGAGTTGTTAGTTTCCCCTTCAGCCCCCTCCCTACTCTCCGCATTCGCTCCAATCTGAGTTTCCTTTCCCAATGTTTTTGGGCTTGCACCCTGCCTGAGGTAGTGTTTAATTGTACTTGTCTCCCCTTTGCTGCCTTTGGTGGATGCTTTCTTTGCCGGTTTGGCTGATTCTTTACTCATGTTGGCCTTCTTAGTGGGTCTTATTCTCTTCCCCAGTCTTATTATATACCGGGGCCGCCTTGGCCCCTTTTTATCTTTTTCCTTAACTTTGATTTTAATATGGTCCTTTCTTTGAAGGTGTACTTAGCCCTTGATGGTTTATGATCCTGTGGGCTCCAAATCAGAGCTACCGCTGTCTGAGCGTCCCGGGCAAAGCCCTGCCCCCCCTCTTGCCCTGGTTTACCGTTCCTGTTCTCTGATACCCCCAGGGTGTTGCACCACACCTGGAGAAATCTGAGAGTGAGCCCAGGTAGCACTCAGCTATCTTGCCGTCCCTTTTATTTGTTCTAGGGAGCTTCTTTATTTTCCTTGATACTCCCTTCTAATAATCGTGCGATCCTTAACGTCCTTTAGGAGACAGTCCCCGGGTGAGTCCACATGAACTATTGAAGGGGCTATTTCACACATCAAGGCAGTGATCTTCTATTTCAGAAACTTTATGCCCCATCAAAGTGTTTGATCAAAGACTATCTCATCTAGTCTTGTACAGTTCAGGGGTAAGGAAAGGGTACACAATTCACGTTTTCAAATGGTCTACTGTGGAAAGTCATCAACGGGTCCTTCAAATTCGTCCCTCATAATGTATGTGTCTCATGCCCCACCAAAGTTTTTGATCAGAGACTCTCTCATCTAATCATGTGCGGTTCCAATGTGAGAAAGAATGCACCATTCACTTTTTCATGAGTCCGCCTAAGCTAGTGAAGGGTCTATTTCACATATCAGGGCCATAATCTTCTGTATCAGACGCTTAATGCCCCATCAAAGTATTTGGTCAAAAACTATCTCATCTAATCTTATATAGTTCAGAGATAGAGAAAGGATGCACAATTCACGTTTTCAAATGGTATACTGTGTAAAGACATCAACAGATCCTTCAAATTCGTCCCTCATAATATATATGTCTCTCTGGTCGAGCAAAAAAGGGGGGGAGGGGGGCCGTGGGATCCCGGGGTTTTGCCACCTCCGTCACTGCTTGGGGCCTTCGCTGGGCCCATGCCCCTGCCTGATTGTGCCTGGGCGCCTCTGGGTTACTCCTTCATAGGGGTCAGCCAAGCAATGAGGTATTGTTCAGCCAAACAATGGGGTATAACAATGGGGTATTTCCCCTTTCCGCAGGTCGCCCAGGCGCAATAGATTTTAAGATGCGTTTATGGCACTCAGGCACTCAAATACACCTCTCCTTCTCTATTCCCCGCTCCATTTGATGCCGCGCTGAGATCCCCCTAACTCCATATAATACCGGGGATAGGTGGTCTTTCACTTTCACTTTCCTGGGGGTAAAGAGGCTGGATTCTGGGTGCTGGTCCTCTCTTTATTCGGGGTTAATTTGAAATAATTTGAAATACCTCATGCCAACCTAACCAGTCTTACGGGAGGGGGGGAGGGTAATAATGTACCAGAAAAAAAGACCATCCTCAAGCAGCAAAGAGGGAGAAAAAGTATCCCAGCACAAATGTTCAGCCTTGGAGAAACACTCTGCACATCACATCACATTAGTGGTCGGATTGGTCTTACCTCCAGGTGGAGCATGCTTTCAGGGAAGATGTGGTACATACTCACGATCGGCGTTTTTCTTTAGTTTGCTGGCGGTATTTAGATCCGACCCGCTGTATTTGGAGAGGAGGCTTGGGGAGAGCGGGGTGGAGAGGAAGCGCAGACGCTACACATCCCGGTTAGTGCCACGCTTTTGCCGGTCACCTTGTTTCCTTTGCGGTGGGCACCCCTCCTCCTGTGATCCTGTTCCCGGGAGGACGAGATGGCAAGCTGGCGTCCGCTGCGTCTCCTCCATGGAGCGGTCCCGCGTCCTCCCTAGGTGCACGCCTGTTCACTCGGCCCTCAGGCTCAAACTCCTCCCTCCGTGCGGACGCTACGTCCGCACGTCCATGCTTTGTGTTGTTCTCACCTTTTTAATAGGCATCTTCTCTAGGTCTCGCAGGAGAACATCTTTAAAGACCTTTAATGAAGGGGCCAAAGCCCCAGGGGGATTGAACAGGGAAGCATTGGCCAATCCCGAATGTTTATAATCCGAAGACACCCTATTGTTTGTTCAAATGGGATTAGAGAGCATGTAACGCTTGATGAAGCTTACTTGATTAAGTTTACGAACAAATTTGTGAATATCCATATAGGTTTCAAATTTGTTGAGCCTTCGGGGGGGGGGGTGCAAATTTCAACCCTTTGTCCAGCACAGATCTCTCAGATTGACTTAGAGTGACTGTGCTGAGGTTGAGAATGCCCATACCGGCTACAGCCTTTTTCTCTTTAGCTCATAGCCGTCTCCCCCCTCTGACTCCTCTCCTTGGTCTATGGCTCGCTTGACGCCTTGACCTTTCCTGTGAAAACCCCACTGCTGTGGATTCTGGCCAAAAGAGCCAGGGCCACCTTTAGTGGCACCATCACCATTACCAGGATGGTATGGCATAGTCGGAATCTTAGTATCTTTAGTATGATAAGCACCAGTATCGCTCTCAACAAACTCAGTTGGCGGACCCTCTCAATCCCGTAGGGAAAAAAAACTATTTTGCATAGTGCCTCCAAAGCCATACTCAACTTCACCATTAGTTATACCAGATGGATTGAAACGGTTAGGACCAGATGGATATGTATAACCATACCCAGAACTGATAAAGTTATCGGGGACCAAAATTCTGAGGGGGTGGGGGAAGACCCCCCATACCTCCATATTTGGGATAACCTTGCGATGGCAGTTTGGGACATGTTCCTGGGTAGAGTGAGAATTATGATAAGCAACACCTCGACCATGACCACCCCTAGTGCCATAATTGGCCTTATAGGGGCGCTATGGGGGGCGGGTAATAGGAAGATGGCAAACCACCCCTTTCATTTCCCTGCATTCTATAAGGGGATTGGTGAGAACCCCTCCTAGGCCTATTAGGTAATCCCTGTTGTTGAGATAGAATTGGTGGGTACATCACCTGGTTGTGAACCACCATTAGGAGCTGTGGATGTTAACGCCTCCATGTCCACATTTCCCAAATTAGCAGAATCAGCCAAAAGCTTCTTTTGCCAATCGAAAACAATTCCACCCTTGTAGTCAGCCAAATCCCTATTGTATTTCTTCTTATTTTTCATTTTCTGTTCCCTATCCTCCTTTTCTAAAATTTTTTGTAAGCCTAAGGATTTATCCTTGTACTCATTAGTGTCACTTAGAGGACTCAATTTATTCTTAATGGACTTAATCTCCTCATCCAAGCAGGAAAGTGTCTACTATACATATGTGGCATCCAATAATCTGAGAGGTGTAGCAGAATATGTATTTGGGATAACTTCAAAAAACTTACAATGCCTCTTACTAAATAATTTGGACTATCTACTTTTTTAACAAAAGGTATTTGTACTGTCCTGACATTTTAGGGCCTTAAGAAATGTGATAAGCAGTCCGTAAATCAGGATTGATGAATATTTAAATATATACAATAAATACCACAGTATGTACACTCTATAACTTTCACACAGACTAAATAAATACATGTATTTGGATTATATTTACCAAAGAAATGTAGCAGAATACATCTTGGCCTACATTTATGACAAAAGATTATTTATTGGCTACATTTTATAACAGAAACTAGGACAAACATTTTATTTCAAAGTTTTTAGTCTTTTTTAGTTTATATAGCAAAAAAAAAAAAAACCCAGTGGTGATTAAATGTCACCAAAAGAAAGATCTATCTGTCCTAAAAAAATGATATAAAATTCATTTGGGTACAGTGTTGCATGACTGAGTAATCATCATTCAAAGTGTGACAGAACTGAAGTCTGAAAAATATCCGTGGTGGGAAGGGAGTAAAATAGTCCAGTCTTAAAGTAGTTAAAAGGGCTTCTCCCTGCTGAAACAATTTATATATATATATATATATATATATATATATATATATATATATATATATATATACATAAACAGTGCCTTGAAAAAGTATTCATACCCCTTGACATTTTCCAAATTTTGTCATGTTACAACTGAAAACGTAAATGTACTGTATTTCATTGGGATTTTATGTGATAGACCCACACAAAGTGGCACATAATTGTCAAGTGGAAGGAAAATGATAAACGGTTTTCAACTTTTTTTACAAATAAATATGTGAAAAGTGTGGCATGCATTTGTATTCAGCCCCCCTGGGTCAGTACTTTGTAGAACCACCTTTTGCTGCAAGTCTTTTTTGGTATGTTTCTACCAGCTTTGCACATCTAGAGAGTGACATTTTTGCCCATTCTTCTTTGCAAAATAGCTCAAGCTCTGTTAGATTGGATGGACAATGTCTGTAAACAGCAATTTTCAAGTCCTGCCACAGATTCTCAATTGGATTTAGGTCTGGACTTTGACTGGGCCATTCTAGCACATGAATATTAGGGATGAGCTGAACAACCCCCTGGTTGGGTTCGCAGTGGAACATGCGAACAGGCACAAAATTTGTTTGAACGCGGAAACACCGTTAAAGTCTATGGGACATGAATGTGAAAAAACAAAAGTGCTAATTTTTAAGACTTGTATGCAAGTTATTGACAAAAAGTGTTTGGGAACCCGGGTCCTGTCCCAGGGGACATGTATCAATGCAAAAAAAAGTTTTAAAAATGGCCATTTTTTTCGGGAGCAGTGATTTTAATAATGCTTAAAGTGAAACAGTAAAAATTAAATATTCCTTTAACCACTTGCCTACCAGGCACGAACACCTCCTTCCTGACCAAGCCATTTTTCAGCTTTCAGCGCTGTCGCATTTTGAATGACAATTGCGCGGTCATGCAACGCTATACCCAAAACATTTTTTTTTTCATTTTTTCCCCACAGATAGAGCTTTATTTTGGTGGTATTTGATCACCTCTGCGGTTTTTATTTCTTGCGCTATAAACAAAAGAAGAGGGACAAGTTTGAAAAAACATAATATTTTTTACTTTTTATTATAATAAATATCCAATTTTTTTATTTTTTTTAACAATTTTTTTCCTCAGTTTAGGCCAATACGTATTCTTCTACATATTTTTGGTAAAAAAAAAAAACGCAATAAGCGTATATTGATTGGTTTGCGCAAAAGTTATAGCGTCTACAAAATAGGGATAGATTTATGACATTTTTATTATTATTTTTTTTTTTACTAGTAATGGTGGCGATCTGCGATTTTTATCGTGACTGCGACATTGCAGCGGACATATCGGACACTTTTGACACATTTTTGGGACCATTCACATTTATACAGCGATCCGTGCTATAAAAATGCATTGATTACTGTATAAATGTAACTGGCAGGGAAGGGGTTAACACTAGGGGGCGCTGCAGGGGTTAATATGTTCCCTATGTTAGTGATTCTAACTGTGGGGGGACTGACTGGGGGAGGGGACCGATCGGTGCCCCTATGTACAAGGGACACACCATCGGTCTCCTCTCCAGTGACAGGACGTGGATCTGTGTGTTTACATACACAGATCCACGTCCTGCTCAGTTACTGGGCAACCGCGGGTGCCCGGCGGACATCGCAGCCGCCGGGCACGCGCATCGGGTCCCCAGCGACGCGGCGGGCATGCACGCGGGCCTCCCACGGCGCGGGCGCGCCCCCTAGTGGCCAAAATGGTAGCGCTGTCATATGACGGCGAATCGCCACAAGAGCCGCACCGCTCCGCCGTCTTTTGACAGTGGGCGGTCGGTAAGAAGTTAAATATTGTGCCTGGGGGGGTGTCCTTATTATGCCTGTAAAGTAGCATATCTTTCCCATGTTTATAACAGTGCCACAGCAAAATGACATTTCTAAAGGAAAAAAAAAAAATTTAAAACTGCTTGCGGCTGTAATGTATTGTCGGATCCCGGCAATATAGATAAAAAAATCAAAAATACAAAAAAATATGATGTGGATGTCACCCCCAAAATCAATACCATGCCCTTCAGGTCTACAGCAGTATATATCCTACACGGCCTGCTCTATATACTTAGGTGTTGGTGGTACCAGAACACTGTAAGCCCTCACAGTTAAGCTTGGTGGCCGAAGGAACGGGCCCTGCTGTGAAATATGATATCAAAAATTGTAATTACATGCCCCTGTTAAACAGGTTAAACAGGGGCAGAAAAAATTGGGCCTTTGGTGGTGGTGGTACCAGAACACTGTAAGCCCTCACAGTTACTCTTGTTGGGCACAGGAACGGGCCCTGCTGTGAAATATTCAATCAAAAATTTTAATTACATGCCCTGTTAAACAGGGGCAGAAAAAGTGGGCCTTGAGTGGCGGTACCACAACACTGTAACCCCTCACAGATACTCTTGTTGGGCACAGGAACGGGCCCTGCTGTGAAATATTAGATCAACAATTGTAATTACAATATTGTTGGAAGCTAGCATCATCAAGATTGAGGAGGAATAGGATAGTCAGCATAGGCAGTCTTCAAGGGATCCCAAATCCATAGCAAATTCAATCAGTTACATCAGCATCAGGTGCTTGATAGCTGCTGATCCAAGACTGATTAATTTTTATGAATGTGAGCCAATCAACAGAGTCTGTGGACAGGCACACTCTTTGATCCATTACAAACCCTCCAGCAGCACTGAATGTGCATTCAGAAAGCACGCTGGATGCAGGACAGGCCAGTAGCTCAATTGCATATTGAGCAAGTTCTGGCCAGTGGTCCATCCTCAAGACCCAGTAACCCAGTGGATGCTCTGTTGGAAAGGTCTCCAAGTCTGCTCTTGCCCCTAGATATTCCTGCACCATGTAATGCAGACGCTAGCGATGGTTGCTTGAACCGATCAGACCTTGTGGCTGAGGACTGAAAAATAGTTTAAAGGCATCGGTCAGCCAGCCACCTTCTCCACCGCTCTTCCTCTGATTGAAACGATGTCCAGCACCAGGAAATTGTAACCTCCCAGGGTCTGGAAATGCATTGCACAAACCTTTCTTCAAGGCCTTCTGAAGAGGTTTCATCCTCTGCTCCCACTGTGAAGGCCTGATGAGTTCTGCAACCTTACACTTGTAACATGGATCAAGAAGGGTTGCCAGCCAGTAATGATCCCTCTCCTTGATACCACGAATCCTAGGATAATTTCGCAGGCTTTGCAAAATCAGGGAGGCCATGCAATGTAAGTTTGCAGAGGCATTCGATTCAGAGTCCTCTGGGTCACTAAGGATCACATGATCCGTAACTACCTCCTCCCAGCCACGTACAACTCCTTGGGTTTCTGGGGATTGAAAACCATCCCTTGAAGAATGCTTCTGAGTGTTATCCTCTACATCCATGCAGATACAATCCTTCTCCTCCTCTTCTTCCTGCGTGTTTGGCATGCCCACAGGAATGCTATCTGGATAAAGGGTTTCTTAGGAGGTAAGGAAGTCCTCCTCTTCCTCCCGCTGTTCTGCCTCAAGTGCCCTGTCCATGATTCCATGAAGCGTGTGCTCCAACAGGAAGACTAGTGGGACAGTGTTACTGATGCATGCATTGTCGCTGCTCACCATCCTTGTGGCCTCCTCAAATGGTGAGGACAGTGCATGCATCCTTGATCAGTAGCCACTGGCATGGCGAAAAAGAAGCCAAGCTCCCCTGACCCTGTCCTGGTGCCATACTCGCACAGGTACTCATTGATGGCCCTCTACTGTGTGTGTAGCCACTGCAGCATTGCCAACATTGAGTTCCACCTGGTGGGCATGTCACAAATGAAGCGGTTGGTGGGCAGGTTGCATTCCCTTTGAATGTCAGCCCGCCGAGCACTGGCATTGTATGACCATTAGAAATGACCACAGATTTTTCTGGCCTGCCTCAGGAGATCCTGTATGCCTGAGTACCTGCTCAAGAACCACTGCACCATCAAATTTAGGACGTGTGCCGGACATGGGTCAAGTGTCCCTGTCGGAGGGCAGAGAGAAGGTTGGTGCCATTGTCGCATACAACCATTCCTGGCTGAAGCTGGCAGGGCATCAACCACCTCTGAGCCTGCCCCTGCAGAGCTGACAGAATCTCTGCCCCAGTGTGGCTCCTGTCCCCTAAGCAGACCAACTCAAGCACCGCATGGCATCTTTTAGCCTGACTGCTTGTGTAGCCCCTTGAACGCTTACAGAGCACCGCTGGTTCAGAGTAAAAATCTGAAGAAGACGCCATAGAGGAAGAAGAAGGATGGGGTGGAGGAGAGAGCTGTGGCAGAATCACCACTAGCATTTTGGAGGCATGGTGGCGAAACAAGCTCCAACAACACTGAACCCTGTCCTGCAGCCTTCCCAGCTGCCAGCAGAGTTACCCAGTGCACCATGAAAGAAAGGCAACATCCCTGCCCATGCCTGCTGGACCATGAGTCAGCGGTAATATGAACCTTACTGCTGTTGTCCTGTCCAACGAGGCCAAAACATTGCCTTCCACATGCCGGTAGAGAGCCGGAATGGCCTTCTGTGAAAAGAAATGGCGTTTTGGAACCTGCCACTGAGGTACAGCACATTCCACAAATTCACGAAAGGGGGCAGAGTCTACCAGCTGAAAAGGCAGCAGTTGCAGTGCTAGCAATTGGGCCAAGCTAGCATTTAGATGCTGAGCATGTGGATGGCTGGGACCAAATTTCTTTTTACAGTTCAGCATCTGGAGTAGGGAAATTTGCCTGCTAAAATCAGATGGTGGTGTACTGCTAGCAGATTGGCTGCAAGTACTTGGGACACCTATTGCTATACCTTAATTCCCCGCAGTGCAGGATTTTGAGAGGACTGGAGGTATAGTAGGGTTGGAGATCCCAGATGAGGAGCAAGGAGAAGTCCGCCTTTTTCTTTGATGGGGGTCTTTCAAGTGCTGTTGCCAATGGACTGCTTGGCAGGTCGTCATATGTCTGGTCAAGCATGTGGTGCCCAAGCGGCTGCTGTTCTGGCCACGCTTGATCCGCTTCAGACATAGGTTGCAAACAGCAATGGTGCGATCTGCTGCACATGTGTCAAAAAACCACACCAAGGAACTTTTAAAAGTCAGCGGGGAGTCAGCAGCGCCCTGCACCTGCAGAACTCTGTGGTGTTATGCAATAGGGTGGCTGCCCTTAAGCTGCCCCCTAAAGGACATCCTGCCTCATTGGAGTTGTGCCTCCTCCTCCTCCTCTCTTCTCTCAGGCACCCAAGTACAGTCAGGCAGTACATCATCCCCTCCTTCCTCATCACTGGAGCAAACTTGGCAGTATGCTGAAGCTGGGGGAACATGACTGCCAGTTTCTTATCCTTCTTGGGTACCCCCTCTCTCTAGGCTCACGTTACTCCCTTCCTCAACCTGGGAACCAGCAACGGAGCCTTCAAATCTCTGCACATCCTCCAGCAGCATGTACCCAATACTGTGGTCAAATAATTCTAGGGACTCCTCCGTGCATGATGGTGGGGCTACGGAAGGAGTGACTGTGGACAAGGAGGCAGTGGAATAGGCCACTTTGGTAGCTGCTTTGGAAGGCAAATTACTCTGAGCCTGGGTGACAGAGGATGAGGAGGATGAGGGCGGCTTTTTTATCCACTCCACCAACTCTTCTGCATGTTCTGACTCAACAACATGGCCAGCAGCAGAAAAAAAAAATAAGCGTGCCCCACGGTCACCTGCAGAGGATGCACCATGCCCACGACCAGCACTGTTGACTGTAGACACAGAGGCTGCTTGCCCTCTTTTAGTGGCCTGTGAGCGTCTGCCTCTCCTTGGTGGCCTTCCGGACATGATGTATTTTTTTGTTTTGCAACACTACATTACACTGTATTAGATACTGTGTACACCGCCTGCACTGTATTAGCAACTGTACTACGGATGTAATGTATTTTATACTGTGTACACCACCAGAAGTGTAGTAGAAACTGTATACACTGTATCAGAATTACACACAGGTAGACTATTTAGTAATTAGGTGACTTCTGAAGGCAATTGTAAAAAAATTTTCTTTGTAAAAAAATTGTAAAACCATTTATCATTTTTATTCCATTTCACAATTAAACATGTGCACTGCTGAAAAATGTGTTAGTTTTTCTTTTTTTCGGTTCATTCGTTATGCATTTGTTATGTTCCATTTGTTTAGATGCGGTATTCGTAAATTCCAAAATTAGTACATTCGAAAATCCTGAGATTCGAAAACCCGAAAATCCAAAAAAATCACTAACTAACTAATAATAAACAATTAAATTATAGGTATGGGGATTTCCTTTCAAATTTGGCAGTGTATGAACGTAACAAATAAGAATTTATCCAAAGTTTAGAATTATGCGAAATAACGAATACCCCATCTAAATGAATGGAACACAACACATTATTAATAATAAATATATTACTATTATTATTAATTTGTTACGTTTCATTTGTTTAGATGCGCTATTCATTATTTCGCAGAATTCCTGAATTCGGATAAAATCGTATTCGTTACATTCACTAACAGCCAAATTTAAAAGGAAATTCCAATACCTATAATTTAATAGTTAGAAATAGTTATTATTATTAGTTAGTTATTATTTAGGATTTTCTTGTTTTCGGATTTTCAAATTTTCCAAATTTTTGAATTTACGACTTTCTGAAAAAATCATTAAAAGGGTTTTCGTTAATTTGAATATTACCGAATTAACAAATTTGTCGAATTTAGTCGAAAAATTTATTCTGAACAAAACTAATTGCACATGTCTATTCATAATTACTTGCCACTTTGTTTTGGTCTATTACATAAAATCCCAATAAAATACATTTACATTTTTTGTTGTAACATGACAAAATGTGGAAAATTTCAAGGGGTATGAATACATTTTCAAGGCACTGTATATATATCTACCTCCCCATGCCCATTGTTTTACAATCCCTTGCCTATTAGCCTTGAAAATGGCCAGAATTGATTTTAAAGACTTAGCTCCCATTGACTTTGGTGAAGTTCAGAATAACATCTGAATGTAGGTTCCGTTCAGTGCCCATCGAATGCTGCCACTGTGCCCCCCCGCTGTATGCCCGGCCCTTACCCTATCTCGGTGGGGCAGTGGGTGATGGCGGCGGGCAGCGGGCAATGTCCTTGATGTCTTCTTCTCCCATACTCTTCTCCCATCCTTTCCTATGATTAGGCATCCAATCACAGTACCTGTCATTATAGCCAATCAGGTGATGAGTAACAGACCCGAGCACTTGATTGGTGGAGAGGCGGTTCAGTGTTAAGAAAGCGAATATTCATTAGCTTTTCTGACACAGCTGGGTGAACTGCGAACACCAAGCATGGCGCTCGCTGTTTACCTTTTTTGGTACCTATTAGAGCCTATAGCTCTATAGCTCTAATCAGGTGCTTTAGAAACACCCCCGCCACTGTAATTTAGGCAAAATGGGGCGAAAAGGGGCCAGGCACCTGAATAGGGGGTGGCAGCGGCGGCCATGGATAGATTCATGCAATGCATGAATCTATCTATTGGTGATAATGGGGGTGGCTGGAGAGAGGGGGCGGTGCCTGTGCACCCTTATGGATGCACCACTACTGCTCCATTCTATCCATTGCATTCTTGCCAGTTGCAGACATTCTGCAGATCAGGAATTAATGAAATGTAAAGTGCACATGATTACATATTATGTTCCAACAGTTTCTATACTAATTAGTGTTTTGCTTTATGAAATCAATTTTTTCAAATGTGTACATATAATGTATATACTGTATATATATATATATATATATATATATATATATATATATATATATATATATATATATATAGTATAATAATTTTAAAAACATTTTTCCTACAGTCTGATATTTTTTTTTTTATAGCTTTTATAAGAAGGATTGATATAACATATCTTCAAGGTCAGAACTGTGGTAGAACTAAGTTTATTGCTACATGTAATACAGCTATAAATCTATAATTGCGGGAAATGCAAATAATTTACAGTAGCCACATGTAAAAAAAAGCAAATCTACATTTTTCAAGTTCATCCATCTGAAAAAATATTAAAACTGAAAGACAATCTGTTTTAAATGGCAAAAATAGATTTAAAAAAGACATGACTGGAACATTAAGTTAATGATTTTTGTTAGGAATATTTTGTAGGGAGCACACTCTCGGCATATAAAATTATAACACTTAAAAAAGAGGGAATGTGTGAAAGCCATTGGATGGAAGAATAACAAAAACCATCTGTTGAATCTTTTGCTGTTCCAAATTTTTTTCAGGGATTTAGTACAACAATAGCGAGTTAAGCATTTTAAGCTTTAAGCTTTTTTTTTTTAACACAGGGCTCAACATATTTTATTTTTATTTACTACATAATGGAAGAAAGGTCATGACCTGGGCAATTTTGATCAGTAATTTAGAAATCAATACTGGTGGAGACGCTGGTAGGTTATTAAAGGTTAGAGTTAATGAATACTTGTTGGACAACAGGATTATTACCAGGAGATACTGTAGCATGGTTTCATTAGGGATAAGTCATACCAAACTAGCCTAATTAGATCCTGTGATGACATAAGTAGGATTTCATGATAATCGTGCACGGTGAATATTGTTTGCTATGGTTTATAAATAGACATTATTGACTGATAAAGGAAATAAACAGAAATGCACCATTATTTGAAAATTTTGTTTTTATGAACCAGTGATAATTTTTTTCTAAAATGACATGCTATTAAACCAGTAAAATTCATATTTTTTAAAAACCCAGGTTTATAATAAGCATTATTAAAATAAATTAGGGCTGTGGAAATTAAAGATTAATTCTTCGATTAATCTTTAATTTTTTTTGATCGATCAAAATTCTTTTGATCGGTACTCGCCTCTCTGCTGGCTTCCAGGCCTTAAGGGAGTTCCGTCGGAGATCCGGTGACATCACGAACATCGACGTCACCGGACTCCTCCCCCCTTCCCCAAGTGCCTCCGTCTGCTAACGAAGGGAAGGGGAGGAGTCCGGTGATGTTGAAGTTCTGATTGAACGTAACGCGTACGGGGGAGGGGTTACGCATGACATCACCCGCTGCTGCCCTATGGAACTAACACGATTGTCGGCTTTACATGCTATGTTTTTATCATCTTTATGTGAGTAGTTTGTGTTTGAACACAAAAATGAAATCTTATACTTAAGCGTGAGCACTTAGGTCTTTTCTTTCTACCCATGACCTGGCGTCCTTGCTGAGATCTAAGGAGACGTGAGAGAAATTTATGGTCCGTGTTAACCCTTTTGATACCCGCTTGCATGACCACTTGTTTGCACAGGGGTCCATGCCATAAGGTGAGAGTGATTAGTTAGACCGAGGTGGAGGGATTGTCACGCTACTGTGAAAAAAAAAATACTTACGTCAGTGCTACAGTTTGAATTTAAAACGTATTTGTGTGAACTGTGAAGTTAAGTCATGGATTGTGGAAACTAACTAGTGTCGGGTGATTGTATATAGTGTATACTACATTTACCATTGACTAATGCAGAGTTGCATTGCAAGGAGATCAGCTAAAAGTAGTTGGATCTGTATGTGCGTTAGAATTAATCGAAATTAGTAGATTAATCGATTTTAAAAATAAAAAAGATGAACCGAACACTCAAAAACTCAAAATAATTTGGAGTCACATGTTAGTGTTTGAATCCACATTTGAAAACTACAAAAATCACCTATATACATGGCCATCCAGTCTTGAGGTTTACACAGCCCTGCCAGACTGTTTAGCCAGGTGAATGACACCACTTTCTGTGCTACAGTTAGAATGGTTGTATACCCTAACTATACCCAGTGACGTGACTGGCTTCAGGTGATACACAGAAATTAAAAAAATCTTCCTAAATAAGTTTTACCTGTCTATTTGCAGTCTTCTTCTCTCTATATCTGTTCAGTCCAGAATTAAATAAACTTGTCTGATCTGTCAAAAAAAAGGGGGTGGAGAGCTAAAATTTCACCCTGCAAAGCTCAGTGAGGAGAGCTCTGAGAGCTGATTGGAAAGAAGGGACCCCCCATTCACACAGCTCACAGGAACAGAGCTGAGGCTGTCAATCACAGGTTGTGCCTTCCCATCAACATTTTTCTCTTGGTGTCAGGAAACCTTGTCAGAAATGATTTATCTTAATAGTAGAGGAACAAAGCAGCAGACAGAAATGGCACTTAAAGTGTAGTGTGTGGGGGTAGGGTGTAACCCAATTCTTACCCTAAGGAGGTACCATCCCCTGAGAAGAAAATATAAAGGTACATAGTTTTTTGGGACTTTGAGTATAACTCCTTGGGTATAGTAAACACTAATCACTCAATTTGAAAAATTCAACGTTTTTATTCAAAAAGTTACACAATTTAACAAAGGGTTTGTTTAAAAAACATATTCTCAAACTAGTTGTCCAGGGTGATGTTATCCTAGCCCGCTTCATCTGGGCCTCAGATCCAGTTAATAGGGAAGTAAACCTCAGGCTGATTTATTTTTTCTGACCTGTAAAGTAAAGGCATAATGTGCTAGTATGCATCGCATACTAGCACGTTATGTGAAACGTACCTGCAAACAAAGCCCTCCACCGATGCGTTGTCACCGCTGAAGGCCGCATCCATCTTAACCCATCTTCCTTCCGGGTCCGTGGACTCCAGCTGTGTGACTGGCCGGAGCCGCATGATGTCACTCCGGCACAAGTGCGCCGGAGCCACCGATTAAGGCACAGGGCTCTGAAGGAACGGCACGGGTGGCATTGGCTGAATATACAGTAAATATCTCCTAAACAGTGCAAGTTTAGGAGATATTTACAGTACCTATAGGTAAGCCTTATTATAGGCTTACCTATAGGTACAATTCATCAATGTAAATTTACAACCACTTTAAGTGCTGCAACAGTATACAGTAAAACCACATAAGAAACAATAAATATTTAACCACATATCACATTACATTTTCTACGATATCAGGTCTCAAGAACATTCTGTAAGTAATGTATTGGAGAATCCTCTCCATTGTGAATACTCACAAGGGGGGGGGGGGGGTGAGTTAATTTACTGAATTTACTGAAAAAATGGGAGAAAAATGAATAAATAAATAAATATATACATATATATTGTGGTGATGCAACCACGTATCACAGGTGCATATGAGCAGTGTATGCCTGATTTTGGCAGGAATACTAATTGCACACCTATGGGCTGGGTTCATAAACATCCCAGGAATAGAGGTCAGTGCTCATCCTTGGAGACAGCTCCACCCAGAGTTCTGGCCTCCCTCCCTCCTCAAGAGTCAGGAGGGAGCCAGTGTAGCACGAAGCTGAGCGGTGCTGTGCATCAACTCTGGGGGAGACAGACCAAGGCCTAAGGTGTAAGGCTTGAGCAGGAGTGCTGCATTTTTAGCCAGGAAGGCTGAATGCTGTTTGTTCGGAAGCAGGACTGTAATGCTCAATACCCTGAGATGGAATCTGCTATTTATTTTTGAACTTTCTGTTTCTTTTGAATAAAAATGGGCTGCCATGCCCTTGAAAATGCAGTCGGGACTGACACAATTTCTTAAATTCGCATGCACCACTAGAGCTTAATCACCCCGGATCGTCACAGTTGGTGGAGAATGCGGGCACAGATGGCGCTGGTCCAGATCCTCGCATGCCAGAAACCATGAGTGTCAGAGACTGTGTGTATTGCTGTTGCTGTGTGAAGCAAAGTGATGGGTGCTGTGTTTTAGCTGTAAGGAAACAATACGCCAACATTTTTTTTTTTAAGGAACTCTGCATCTGCCGCTGCAAACATGCATATTGTTGGCGGTAGCAACAAATGCAAGGTCGAGCCTGATACCTATGATGGATGGTGGAATGATCCTGATGAGAGTCCTGGCTGGTGGGCTCAAGAGGATCGTTACAGTTGCTGGAGAAGCTCTGCAGGGAGAATGCAGTCTCCCATAGCAACCAGTGAAGTGTCGTCTGGATGGTGGGGCTCCTATGAAGAAGTGGCTCACTGTTCCCACAAAGAGGGCTGGGAAGCCCAAGAGTCTTTCATTTCACCCGGTAACCCCATGGGGAAATATAGCAGGAGAGATCAACAGGTTGGTCCGTAAATTCAAGAGGAGAGCGGTTGCCCGTAGCAACGTCTGTGATTCCAAGACTGCAGACTGGGTGAGAAAGACTGACTATGTGACTATGCACAAGGGAGTGGAAGTGACCCAAAATGGGAGATCCCCTGTTTGTGCTACAAAAAGGACTTGCCTTGCTGCAGTGCCCTGTTCAGTGAGGCAAGTGTTAAAATCAAAATTGACACGTGTGATAATGCAAACCTTGATGTCTGGAATGAAACTTTATCTGCTCACGGTGGTGAGGGTGGGGTACTGCAACATGGTGTGGTTAAAAATGTGCTGCCACAATGCAGGCTAAAAGAAAGTTATGTGTTTAATGTTGAGAAGTGTAAAACTGACAAGAGCAGTGTTTCGGATGCTGTTGCGTCTCTTGGTCTGTCTAGGTCTCATTGGGATTAAGTAGTCCAAGAGAGCAATACCTACTGGGATGATTTGACCAAGAGACTAATAGCAATGCTGGAAGAAGCTTTTGCGGCTAAAAGAGTAGTGGATGCTATGGCTGCTGTGCCAGGAGAGGTATCTGCAGAACAGCCTATAGCCCAAGGTGCACGGGTTGTTGTAGAGACTAATCCTCTCATGACTGAAGGTCCCAGCGAGTGTAAACATACATCGGAAATTGTGTCCACAATGAAAAAAATTTAAAATGTGTATTTTGTGACAGACATGCTTAATGAAATGTTAGCATCATGGAGTGTACAGCCAGTGTATATCCTGCCGTCCTCTCCTGTGTTTTGAGAACTGGTACCACGGGGTATGGCTGATTGGAGCTGGATATTGCAGGCTGTACTGTGCAGAAATCGCAAATGCTTGCATCATTTAATGCAATGTTTGTCGTTAATGTGGAAAGTTAACTCACAGTGCGCTGGATTGCTCCATACAAAGCTTGGGTATGAGAGGCACTCTGGAGCGCTCTTGGACAGGTCAGATGTATTGAAAACTGGTGTGGAAAAAAGTGTTGTGCAAGAACAGTCGCTGATGGAGTGTTGGACAACAGAGGGAGATGTGAAACTGTGGGAAGGTCCCATGGAGAGTAACAGCTTCCCTGTGTGTGGTCCCTCCTCAGGCACTCTCCTAGCAAGCGATGGGACCAGAGTTCCTGGTGGTTTTGAACTGGGTAATTTTGATAAAGCGGTTGCCAGGGGTAACCACACAGGTATCAGCGAATCTGAAACCCAAAAAGTGCTGGGTAAAGTTGATACAGATGTCAAAGTAGGACCCCTACAGTCTTGAGAGAGTAGATCTGGGGGAGGTGAGAAGAAATGTAAGCTCCCAAAAATTAGGAAGAAGTGCGCATGGAAGCACACCCGGAAAAAGAGGTGGGTGGAGTACCCCTTTAGGAAGAAGGGATTTGTATTTCTCCCTCCAGTGCGAAACAGGGGGGGGAGGATATGTGGAGATGCGACCTGTGTCACAGGTGCATATGAGCAGTATACGCCTGATTTTGGCAGGAATACTAATTGCACACCTATGGGCTGGATTCACAAACATCCCAGGAATAGAGGTCAGTGCTCATCCTTGGAGACAGCTCCGTCCGGCAGACAAGAGTTCTGGCCTAAGAGTCAGGAGGGAGTCAGTGCAGCACGAAGCTGCAAGCAAAAAGGACAAAGCCCTTGAAAATGCACAACTTAATTACCCCGGATCGTCACAATATATATAGGTATATAAAATCTCCTGTATAGTAATGCATAATGGTTGGTGATAAGTAGCCGTGGGGAAGCCGTGGGGAATTTTTCCAAACCCTCAAGAAGTTGCCCACATACGACAAAGTTTCATACCACAAATTTGGACTTCAAAAGACAATATGCCTTGCCTACATGTTTAACGTGGTTAAGAAAAGAAGAAAAATAAAAAAGGGGGGGAGAAAGGACGAGAGAGAGGGCATGAAATAAATGGAACAGTTCTGACCGGTGGTATATTTTCTTGGGGGGTCACCCACAACACTTACCCCGGCAGTGCTTCCCTCCGGATGACGACCTGCCGGCTTCCCCTGTGTTTCCTTCTCGGCATTACAGTGGTGTCTTCGCCATCTGTCTCCTCCCTCTTCCTTCCTTGGCCAATAGGGTAGCTTCTCTTTTCGGCCAATTGGGAAACAGGTCTCAGGACTTATTCCCTGATTGGCTGAGAGGCAGAATCAGTGTTACAATAGCAAATATTTATTTGCTATTGTCACACAACTGGGTGGGCTCGGATCGCAGTGCTCTTCACCCTGAGCCCACCATTTTTTGAAGCCTATTAGAGCCTCTGACCACGTGCTTAAAAAAAAAAAAAAAACCCCTATTGGAATCTATGCATCTGGCGCCCTGCATGTAGGATATCGGGCCGGATGCATGGATTGGCGGCAACAACTGCAATCAAGCAGTTGCAATAATTGGCAATGAGTCTTTCACATTGCTGTGGAGCAATTTTGGCCAACTCTTCTTTGCAGAATTGTTTTAATTCAGCCACATTTTAGGGTTTTCCAGCATGAACAGCCTGTGTAAGTCATGATACAGAATCTCAATTGGATTTAAGTCCAGGTTTTGACTAGGCCACTTCAAAACCTAAATTTGTCTTTGAACCATTTGGAGGTGGACTTGCTGTTGTGTTGTGGATCATTGTCCTGCTGCATAACCCAAGTGCACTTGAGCTTGAGGTCACAAACTAATGGCCGGACATTCTCCTTTAGGATTTTTTGGTAAAGCTCAGAATTCATGTTTCCATCAATTATGGTAAGTCGTACAGGTCCCGAAGCTGCAAAGCAGCCCCAGACCATCACGCTACCACCACCATGTCAGACTTTTGGTATGATGTTCTTGTTATGAAATGCTGTAAAAGTTAAATGTTTGTCTCATCAGTCCAGAGAATATTTGCCTAAAAGACTTGGAGATAATCAAGATATTTTTTGGTAAATGTGAGATGAGCCATTGTGTTCTTTTTGGTCAGAGGTGGCTTTGGCCTTGGAACACTCCCATGGATGCAATTTTTGCCCAGACTCTTTCTTATTGTTGAATCATGAACACTGAACTTACCTGAGGCAAGTGAGGCCTGCAGTTTTTTAGATGTTGTTCTGGGTTCTTTTATGACCTCCTGGATGGGTCGATGTCATGCTTATGGAGTCATTTTTGTAGGCCAGCCACTCCTGGAAAAGTTCACCACTGTTCCGTGTTATCTCCATTTGTGGATAATGGCTCTCCCTGTGGTTCGCTGAAATTCCTAAAAATTAGAAATGGCTTTGAAACCCCTCGTAGACCAATACATGTTTGTTGCTAAGCTGTTCTTGAATTTTTTTAGATTGTGGCATGATGTGTGGCTTTTTTTGATCTGTTAGCGTGCTTCACTTTGTCAGACAGCTTCTATTTATGTGATTTCTTGATTTAACAGGCCTGGCAGCAATCAGGCCTGAGTGTGGCAAGTGAAATTTTTTCAATAAATGAAATAATAATTTAAAAACTGCATCTTGGATTTACTCAGGTTATCTTTGTGTACTATTAAAATGTTTTGATGATCTGAATTTAAGTGTGAGAAATATGCAAAAAAAAAATCAGGAAGGGGGCAAACACTTTTTCACAGCACTCCATACACTATATTACCAAAAGTTTTGGGACCCCTGCCTTTACATGAACTTTATTGGCATCCCAGTTCATTCATGATTCAGCATGGGAGGGGGCAATTACTTTTTCACATAGGGCCAGGCAGTTTTGAACAGCTTTTTTCCCTTAATAAATGAAATAATAATTTAAAAACTGCATCTCTGATTTACTCGGGTTATCTTTGTGTACTATTAAATTGTTTTGATGATCTGAATTTAAGTGTGAGAAATATGCAAAAAAAAATCAGGAAGGGGCAAACACTTTTTCACAGCACTGCATACACTATATTACCAAAAGTTTTGGGACCCCTGCCTTTACACACACATGAACTTTAATGGCATCCCAGTCTTAGTCCGTAGGGTTCAATATTGAGTTGGCCCACCCTTTGCAGCTATAACAGCTTCAACTGTTCTGAGATGGCTGTCCAAAAGGTTTAGAAGCGTGTCTATGGAAATGTTTAACCATTCTTCCAGAAGCGCATTTGTGAGGTCAGGCACCGATGTGGACAAGAAGGCCTGGCTCTCAGTCTCCTCTCTAATTCAGCTCAAAAGTGTTCTATCGGGTTGAGGCGCAGGCCAGTCAAGTTCCTCCACCCCAAACCTGCTCATCCATGTCCATGTCAAATGATTTGGTGGAGGGGGGATTATGGTGTGGGGTTGCTTTTCAGGGGTTGGGCATGGCCCTTTAGTTCCAGTGGGAACTCGTAAGGCGTCAGCCTACCAAGACATTTTGGACAATTTCATGCTTCCAACATTGTAGGAACAGTTTGGGGGTGGCCCCTTCCTGTTTCAACAGGACTGCACACCAGTGCACAAACAAGGTCCATACAGTAATGAATGACAAGACAAAAATTTTCCCATCAGCTTTTGTTCCAGTGACAATGGTCAGCAGGGCAAATATACAGGGCTAATCTCTCCGGCAAGGATGCAATAAACAGAAATAAAAACATGACAAAGGGTCTAATCCTTTCCTACTTTATCCAAAAATAGAAGAAAATATTTTGCTTTAACATGCACTTTAATGTTCTTTCTTTACATAGTTTATCGTATGTTCTTTCTGATGTTTATCCCATTATTTTCAGATTTCTTAAGAGTGTTCCTAACAATGTAAATCAGCTCTCTATGTACTCAAGTCTGAGTTGAGGGAAAAAATGCATCATTTTCGTTGACAACTTTCAAAAGTGGAAATGAAAATGAGAAGTCACCTTTGTAAATCTAATCTTACAAGATTTATGGTGTAGAAATTGAGGGTCTGACACAGGTCACTATGTATTAAACACTGCATAAGAATAGAACTTGCCAAGGGCAGCTTATGTAGATTAAACTTTTAAAGTATGTGAATATTTTTCAAAAGGCTGCATTAAAAATAAAGTGTTTGCACAATGCAAACGGGTTGTCCCTGACTATGCAAATTATTTACTGAGGACATTGTATAACACCATTAAAATATTCTCTAAGCTGAAAACAATATACCTCAACATGACCTTTTCTTGTAATGCATTGTTAGTGATGTGATTTCTATAGCTGGAGAAAGAAGTTGTTACTGAGATTTTTTTTTTTCCATCATTGGTTGAGAGAGGCGTGTATTGTAATGAAGTACTAAAGCCTAAGTCGATTGTTGTGTTCTTCAAAAAGTCAATTGTAAAAAAAAAGTTATGAATCTATTTGAAGCATCAGATTTAATATACAAGATGTCAACTTTTTTCTTATATAGAAAAAGAAGCAATAGGAAAATTATCCCACTGCTTTTTTTAATTATAATCCTTTTTTTATTTTTATCATGCTTATTCCATACAAAAAAGAAAAAGTTATTTTTTAACAAAGATACAATATATATAAAAAAAATTACCATTTTCAATTCTTAACCACTTCAATACCAGGCACTTAGACACCTTTCTGCCCAAGCCAATTTTCAGCTTTCAGCGCTGTAGCAATTTGAATGACAATTGCACGGTCATGCAACTCTTTACCCAAACAAGTTTGTTATCATTTTGTTCCCACAAATAGAGCTTTCTTTTGGTGGTATTTGATCACCTCTGCGATTTTTATTTTTTGCGCAACAAAGTTTTTCTTTGTTTCTGTTAAACTCTTTTGTAAATAAGTATGTTTTCTTCTTCAATGATGGGCACTGATATGGCTGCTCTGACGGGCACTGATTGGCACAGATGAGGTGGCACCGATGAGGTGGCACTGACGGGCACTGATGATGGGCACTGATAGGTGGCACTGATGGGCACTGATAGGTGACACTGATGGGCACTCATAGGCGACACTGATGGGCACTTATGGGTGGCACTGATGGGTACTTATGGGTGGCACTGATAGGTGGCACGGATGGGCACTGATGGGCACTGATAGGTGGCACTGCTGGACACTGATGGGTGGCACTGATGACACTGATGGGTGGCATTGCTGGGTATCACTGATTTAATTTGTTACATGATGGTGCCAGTCAGTGCCCATTTGTGGGCACTGATTGGCACAGATTGGGCTGTCATTTGCACATTTGGATGGCCATGGGGTACATACCTGGCCGCGATGCGCGCCCCCACAGGCACGCAGCTGCTGTTTTCCTGAAGGACGTCATATGACGCCAGGTGGGAAGTGGTTAATATACATATACATATAGAAAAACATCTAAATATCCCGGAAAAGCGCTCAAAACTGCTAACCAACATGCACAGCATGAAAGCGGACATAGTTTTCCTGCAAGAGACCCACTTCTGTACGACGAACATACCTAAACTATCAAACTTTTTCTACCCACACAGCTTCCACGCAACTAACCCTGAAACTAAATCCAAAGGGGTCTCGATTCTCCTCTCCAAAAATGTCCCCTTCCAAGTGACTGACACGCTTGCAGACGAACAAGGCAGATTCCTTTTCTTGAAAGGAACCTGGAAGGACAAACCCCTGACTCTGGCCAATATATACAGCCCCAACTCGTCCCAAGTCCCGTTTTTTCGAGACGTTACACAACGTCTATCCGCTTTTCAATCTGGCATACTGATAGTCGGGGGAGACTTCAATGTACCCCTGGAACCCCTCATTGACACGTCTTCGGGGACCTCTCATTTGCCATATAAAGCATTACGTCAGATTAAACTATGTCTTCAAAACCTCCTGCTTCATGACGCATGGCGCACGCTTCATCCCAAAGACAGGGACTACACATTCTATTCCTTTCCACACAATCGCTACTCCAGACTGGACTATTTTTTTTTGACTCAACGAGATCTCCCATTCTTGACTAACGCCACCATAGAGCCCATGACGATATCTGACCACCACCCCATCTCTATTTCAATATCTTTACCGGAAAAACTCAACCATACCCAGACTTGGAAAATGGACCCCACCATCCTTGCAGACACTGCACGACATGAGGAAATCTGTCTCTGCTTAGAGAACTATTTCAGAGACAACGACACACCTGACACCACGAGCATGACACAATGGGCAGCGCATAAATGCGTTATACGGGGGAAAATCATTTCAATGACAGCTAAAATCAGAAAAGAAAAACGAAAAACGCTTTCGGACCTTTTTGCCAAATTACAAAAGCTAGAGACGTTACATAAACGCACCCTGGCCCAAGATACGCATCAGGAACTTCTAGACATCAGGTCACAAATACAGGAGGAGATGGGCAGGATTTCCCGCAAAAAATACATGCTCACACAAAAGCTCTTTTATGAATTTGGTAATAAAAGTGGTCACCTGTTAGTCCAAGCACTACGCACTAAGAAAGCGAAGAACACGGTTCACAAACTCCGCTCACAAAAGGTTCACAAAAGGTTTATACAAAAAACACAGATATAGCCGCTGAATTAGAGAAGTTTTATTCATCACTTTATAACATTGAAGGATCACACCCCTCGACCCCATCCCCCCATTCCAGAACAACCAAAATAAGACAATTCTTAGACCAACATTGCCCCAGGTCCATATCCCAGGAAACATCCGACAATCTTGAGGGCCCGATAACCCAACAGGAATGGGACACAGCTTTGAAACAGCTAAAACCAGGCAAATGTCCGGGCCCGGACGGACTACCAGCTGGTTACTTTAAAACTTTTAAGGACTCCCTAGGTTCCCCATTCAGGAAAGCTTTTAACTCTATTACTCCAACCACCCCGCTATCCCACAAAATGCTAGAAGCACATATAGTGGTACTCCCCAAAGACGATAAGGATCCTACTCAGACAGCTAGCTATAGACCTATTTCACTGCTCAATGTGGACTTAAAAGTCTTTTCAAAAATACTGGCCAATAGATTATTACCGTATCTCCCCTCACTTGTCTCCAACGACCAGGTAGGGTTTGTCCCTGGCAGGGAAGCTAGGGACAACACCATAAAAGCAATAAATCTCCATCACCATATCACATCTTCCAATCAGCACGGCTTCTTCCTCTCGTTGGATGCGGAGAAGGCATTTGACAGGGTAGCATGGGACTACATGGCAGCAGTACTACACTCTATAGGTCTGGGCCCCCGTATGCTCGACTTAATTTTATCCTTATATTCCAATCCATCAGCAAACCTTACACTATTTATCCAAAGATGTACCTCACTTCATGCCAGATATAATTTATACATTTTCATCTATACATTCTCTGTCTTATATACTTGATTACCAGCATTTCATATAACCCTACCATATCCTCACATGTACCCTACATGACTACTCTATTACCTACTCAACATTACCTACACCTCTGCAGCTCCATGATTTCTGCAGTTAAACTATTTCATCAGCCCACTACATATACCCATCAACAATATCTAGCTTCAAACCTTATGATAATTTTTCACAGATCCACTAATTCCCTCACCATTTTTTACACTTATTTTTTACACTTATTTTTATACTTCTTTATTTTTTCTCTTCTTTTCACTATAGACACTTTATTTGTCGTCATCATACCCAACCCGTTTGATATAAGGAGTTTCTCCTCATACTGTGGCACTCTCCATTCCAACCGATGCTGTCTGTATACGCCGCCTCAGCTTCCGTGGGGGTGATACATATGCCCCCGCCTCACCATGTGCCTGCCAATGCCTGCTGTGCCTGCCCTGGCTGGTAGATATACTTGACCTAATTTTTATTGACAAATTCCTTTTTCTTCCCCTCTATAACGGAGTGTGGTACTATATTACTTTTTTCACCTTTTGCAGGTACTTGTCGCATCTGCTCCTGATGAGTGGAAATACATCCACGAAACGCGTCGAGCTACAATAGATGCTACAGCGACTTTCTTAGGATTTTTATACCTGTATACCATTTTTTGACTCTATACAATAGATACTAGTCCATGTCATTTGAGTTATTATGGCTACTTCCTTGCTCTATATACTCTGTATCTAACCATGCATGTATTTTAGATTTATGCGATTTTATACATGTTCATGCTACTATTATGTATACACTCTGTGCCTAACAGATGTACAACTTGTGTATCCAATGACTATTGTTTTATCTACTTATGACTAAATAAATATATTTGTATTATATACATGTACTTTCTTGTGCGCACCCCAGCCACTTCATTTAAAGTCCCACCCTCCTGTTTTTGTAACTAACCCCGGGATGGAGGTGCTTCCCCACGCCTCATTTAAAGTCCCAAAATTTATTTTTTGAGAATTAGAGTGAATGATACCCTGTCGAATGTCTTCCCCATCCACAATGGCACGAGACAGGGCTGCCCACTGTCCCCGATACTCTTCATCCTCACCCTAGAGCCTCTCTTGAACAGCATTAGAAACGACCCAGACATTCAAGGCATACAGACCAAGCAAAAAGATTTCAAACTCGCCGCTTTTGCAGACGACATTCTATTGTTCCTCACGCACCCACATACCACTCTACCGGTCCTGCTAGCAAAATTCCAACAGTTCAACTTAATCTCCAACCTTAAAATCAACTTCTCCAAATCCTTTGCCCTTAATATCACTTTGCCCACCTCTGTGGTTGCCCAATGCAAGGAAAATTTCCCTTTTCAATGGAAGACAGACGTGCTCACCTACCTAGGCATACAACTCCCTGCCAAACTGCAAGACCTCTACACAAAAAACTACCTTCCACTGCTGAATAGGCTAACGACTGATTTAACTCAATGGAACAAACCGATTTTCTCGTGGTTTGGCAGGGCAGCAATACTGAAAATGAACGCCCTACCACGTATTCTTATATACAAACAATACCTATCCATATACCTCCCTCCTTTTTTAAATCATATAGAAGCCTCTGCACCAAATTTCTCTGGGGGGGCCATAAACCTAGAATAAGCTACACACATCTTACATTACCAAAACAGCTGGGAGGGATGGGCCTGCCCGATATCCTTAACTATTACAAAGCTGTTCATTTGACACGCATTATTGACTGGAATGTTCACGCCCCAACAGAGGACTGGGTAGACTTAGAAGCTTCCCTTACGATGTTACCTCTCGAATCCCTACCCTGGATTCAAAACTGTTAGACCTTCCCTGAAGTGGGCGGACACCCATTGATCAAACCCACCATCAATTGCTTTTTCAGACTCTGCCGAAGCGTACCCATTTCATCCGTACCGGGACCCATGACCCCGATTACATTGAACCCCAATTTCCCTCCAGGCATGGTTAAGAGTTTTCTCAAAGACTTTTGGCCGCAAACTCGTGCTTTGGCACATCACTTTTATGCCCATGAGCAGCCACTCTCAGCTTCCCAAATAGCAACAATGCATGACAAACCCACCATCCCGACGTGGAAGTTCACCCAGATCACACATTTCCTGAACTCTCTACACAAACAATCCTCCTGCTCCAGAACCCTGATGCCCTTTGAAAAGTTGTGCTTACAATCATCTCCCCAAACTCATCTTATATCGGCTACTCACTCACTTCTTTTCGCAGACCACCAGCCCAACGATTCAATCATGTGCAAGGCCTGGGAAAGTGATCTTTCCGTCACTCTTTCACCAACAGACTGGACTAGCATACACACAAACATTCACAAAGGCTCCTTGAATGTGACCACTCAGGAGACCGGATACAAAATCCAAACGCGGTGGTATCGTACCCCATCCCTACTCCATAAATTCAATCACAATGTTCCGGACTCCTGTTGGAGATGCTTAGCAGATCGGGGCACGATGCTACACATTTGGTGGCAATGCCCTTGCATACAAAGCTTCTTGAAGGAAGTACACCGCATCACCTCTCAGGTTACATCTTATGACCTACACTTTACCCTGACCCAATTTCTACTCCACCACACACACCTACCTCAATCGCACTACCACAGATCACTTGCAATGCACATGATTGATGCGGCAAAACAATGTATCCCCGTACACTGGAAATCTCAATCAATTCCCACTATCAAAGAATGTTTTAGAAGAATCATAAGAATAGCGGAATTGGAAGAGCTCATTCACTGCTCCAGAGACACTCCACAGAAATTTAGCACAAAATGGGCCTGTTGGGTACACTTCCAAACGACCTTGGAATATGCCCAATTATACAATCAGTCCTCTCAGAGACCATTATGACAGCTCCGACTTACTATGAACCCAGCTAATCTACGATCCTGCCTATTTGTCTCTTGCGGGAACACTGTTGTCCCATCCACTGGAAGAACATTGTCTCCCCTTCTACCGGTTAACCTACCACTCTCTTTTGGTAACGCAATTTCTGCCTGGGGGGGATAGCAGGATGGGACCATCTCTATCATCTTTAACACCCACATTGCTCCA
The DNA here is from genome assembly GCA_028564925.1 of Lithobates sylvaticus. Lineage (NCBI taxonomy): Eukaryota > Metazoa > Chordata > Amphibia > Anura > Ranidae > Lithobates > Lithobates sylvaticus. Next base: position 75,566,917 of record CM053027.1, read on the forward strand.
TCCCACTTCTGCCACCCCATCACACCCCCCCCCTCCTCCATACCCCTTGTCCTGTTCCCCAACATACCCCTGGTAAAAGGACCCTGATAGCCTCAAACATATTCGATCTTACGTTACCAATATACCCTACATAGGTAAACGCTCACATAGTCCACCTGGACCCTAGGAGCCCTAGGCCTCTACTGTTGTAACGGTGCCTTCACCCCACACTGTATATCTGTTCGGTGGACCCACCTTATTGACACAATCTAACACCCAGTTTTACCCTAGGGTCCACTACTCCCCGCCCGTACAAGGGGAGTCCCATTGCGTCCGTCAACTTCTATGTTGTTAATGTATACGACATACACCGATCTTACTGTTGAGCATTCTGTAGGGACGAATACAGGTCTAAGTTAGACCCTCAGAGTCGGACTTACTTACTTGTCTTCCCCTTTTTCTTTGGCTGTTCTTTTTACTTATCCATCACTTATGGCGCTTGTTCTTTGTTAATTTGAACTATTTACTATGAACGCCTTGTTTCATGCATTCTTGAATTAGTTGATTTATCCAATATTCTTAATCAAAATGGATCAATAATATTGTTCAACCAAGCTAACTCCCATCATTAGACACAGCTTGTTCCCGGATGGGGTGTCTAAGTGAGAGTTTGCTCTTCCTTTTGTTCCCTGTTATTTCATTGAAGTGCTAATTCTAAACATGACCTATGTTTTTTCATTGTAATTCTTTACGCATCCTTTAATGTATACTGTATAATTCGACAAGAATATGTTGTCTACCTGTTATTTGTTTCTGTAACCTGGTTCAAAAACCCAATAAAAACTTTTGGAAAAAAAAAAGAAAAAGAAAAACATCAAAGACCAAAAAAACACCAAAAAACAAAAAACTAAAATAAGCTAACAAGACAAAACGATAACAAACATACACCTCTTAATTATTTTCCAAGAGGTGTATGTTCGTTGTTGTTTTGTCTTGTTAGCTTATTTTTGTTTTTTGGTGTTTTTTTTTTGTCTTTGTTACTGTTTTTCTATATGTATATTAAGTAATGAAATGATGGTAATTTTTTTATATATATTGTATCTTTGTTAAAAAATTACTTTTTCTTTTTTGTATGGAATCCCACTGCTAATGACGTAATAACTTACATTAAAAGTTCATTCAAAAACAGTGTTTTTGTTACAGATGGGCATTACTTAAATTATATTTAGACGCTAAAAGCAAAAAAAAATGTTTATAATCCTTAGATGAGGTGGTTGCATTTATTTTTAGTTTTTTTACCAATTATAAACACATTTCTTGTGCCTGGATGGCAACCTTCACTCCTCCATTGCATCTATGGAGGGATTTGTGGTTGTCACCACAAATGGAATTTAAATGTGTCTACGTTTGTTAATCTCCATTGCATGGATGAGGGGTGGGAACATTGGGTGGGAAAAAAATTAAAATTAATGGAGCCACCACATCTATTAACCGTTTAAGCCCCGGACCATTTGGCTGGCCAAAGACCAGACCACTTTTTGCGATTCACCACTGCGTCGCTTTAACTGACAATTGCGCGGTCGTGCGACGTGGCTCCCTTTTTTTCCCACAAATAGAGCTTTCTTTTGGTGGTATTTGATCGCCTCTGCGGTTTTTATTTTTTGCTCTATAAACAAAAAAAGAGCGACAATTTTGAAAAAAACACATTATTTTTTACTTTTTGCTATAATAAATATTCCCCAAAAATATATAAAAAAAGTTTTTTTTCCTCAGTTTAGGCCGATACATATTCTTCTACATATTTTTGGTAAAAAAAATTGCAATAAGCGTATATTGATTGGTTTGTGCAAAAGTTATAGCGTCTACAAAATAGGGGATAGTTTTATGGCATTTTTATTAATAATTGTTTTTTTACTAGTAATGGAGGCGATCGATTTTTATCGGGACTGTGACATTATGGCAGACACATCGGACAATTTTGACACATTTTTGGGACCATTGGCATTAATACAGCGATCGGTGCGATTAAAATTGCATTGATTATTGTAAAAATGTCACTGGAAGTGAAGGAGTTAACACTAGGGGGCAGTGAAGGGGTTAATATGTGTCCTAGGGAGTGTTCTAACTGAAGGGGGGATGGGACTGTGCAGGGAAACTAACAGTTTGCTGTTTATACTCTGTATGAACAGACAATTTGTCAGTTCACTGCTCAGAGAACCGGAAACAAACACAGCACAGGGTCATTATAATGGGTGATTTTAATTATCCAGACATAGACTGGGCGGAAGGAACCGCACATTCATCTAAAGCTCGCCATTTCCTAAATGTCTTGCAGGACAATTTCATGGGTCAGATGGTAAGTGCACCAACTAGAAACAAAGCGTTACTAGACCTACTGATTACCAACAATACAGACCTGATCACGGATGTGGAAATACAGGGAAATTTAGGAAACAGCGATCAAAGGTCAATTAGTTTCAGTATAAATCACACAAATAGGAAGCATAAGGGGAATACAAAGACACTGAATTTCAAAAGAGCCAACTTCCCTAAACTACAATCCTTGATACGGTCCCCAAGATACTTTTACTGTATAAGCTAAGGTCTTTCGGCATGGTGAGTAAATGGATTGAAAACTGGCTACAGGGGCGAGTTTAGAGGGTAGTGATAAATGGGGAGTACTCTGAATGGTCCGGTGTGGAAAGCGGGGTCTCCCAGGGTTTTGTTCTGGGACCAATCTTATTTAACCTCCCTGGCGGTATGATTCTGTCTGGAATTTTGTGCTGAAATCGGTACAATTATTTTGCATGGAAATTTGGCGTTTTTATATTGTAGGCATGCAATTCTTATGAATAACTCACTTAAATCTGTCCAAACCAGAGTCTAGTAGACATCCTGGGTATGATAAAGTTTGAAACACAAAATCATAAATTATAATAAAATAAAAATATATATATAAATTATTCAATAATGTAATCAAATCAAAAACAGCAAAATTTGCTCAGTTGCAGAATAGTCGCTGTCATTAAATTTAGTGTTTGATGATGAATTGTGATTCTAATTTATTATCGCTGTTTTCGAGCTGGTCTAAAACCACTTTTGACATAAAGGGACACTTTTTGGCTGCTATGGACAATCTCCAGTTTCCAGGCAGAAAAAAATCTATTTATTATATAAAATGACATGCAGGGCACTGGGCAGACCACTAGGGACAAAGGGGATGTGTATTTTTTGTATACAGTACTGTAATCTGTAAGATTACAGTACTGTATGTGTATTGTGTTTTTTAACTTTTTTGAATTTGGCGCTCCCGTGCTTCATAACGTCGTAGGGAACGGAGATCAGCGGCACTCGGGCACTGTGTGAATCGAGTGAGCGGACGGCTCGCACACACAGCGGGGAGACATCGCAGGATCCAGGGGACAAGGTAAGTAACTTCCCCCTGTATCCTGCAATGCAATCCCGAGTCTGGCTCAGGGTTACCGCTTTTGGTACGGAAGATCCTGCCCTGAGCCAGACTCGGGATTACCGCCAGGGGGGTTAATTAATTAATGAATGATCTGGAGGATGGGATAAACAGCACAATCTCAGTATTTGCAGACGATGCAAAGCTAAGCAGGGCAATAATTCCTCTGCAGGATGTGGACACCTTACAAGAAGATCTGAACAAATTAATGTGGTGAGCAACTACATGGCATTTTAAATAATGCATTTGGGTGGCAAAAATATGAATGCAATCTACTCACTAGGGGGAGAACCTCTGGGGGAATCTAGAATGGAGAAGGACCTGGGGGTTCTAGTAGATAATAGGCTCAGCGGTGGCATGAACAAAGCAAACAGAATATTGGCATGCATTAAAAAGGGGATTAACGCCAGAGATAAAATGATAATTTTCCCACTCTACAAGACTCAGGTCCGGTCGCACTTGGAGTATGCTGTCCAGTTCTGGGCACCAGTCCTCAGGAAGGATTAATTAAAGAAAGGTTATGAGCACTGAACTTTATTCTCTCTGGAGAAGAGACGCTTGAGAGGGGATATGATTTCAAAGTACAAATACCTTACTGGTGACCCCACAATATGGATACAACTTTTCTGTGAAAGGGAATTTAAAAAGATACTCGGCCATTCACTAAAATTAGAAGAGAAGCGGTTTAACCTTAAATTGTGTAGAGGGTTCTTTGCTGTAAGAGCGGTAAGGATGTGGAATTCTCTTCTACAGGCAGTGGTTTCAGCAGGGAGCATTGGTAATTCCAAAAAAACTATTAGATAGGCACCTGAACGACCACAACATACAGGGATATACAATGTAATACTGACATAAAAGCACACACACAGGTTGGACTTGATGGACTTTTTTCAACCTCACCTACTATGTAACTATGCTCTGCTTCAGTATGTCACAGTACATGTTTGCATTAATGGTTCCCTCAATGAACTGTACCTCCTCAGTGGCGGCAGCACTCATGCAGGCCCAGACCATGACACTCCCACCACCATGCTTGTCTGTATGCGAGACACACTTGTCTTTGCACTTCTTACCTGGTTGCCGCCACACACGTTTGACACCATCTGAACCAAATAAGTTTATCTTGGTCTGATCAGACCACAGGACATGGTTCCAGTAACCCATGTCCTTAGTCTGCTTGTCTTCAGCAAACTATTTGCGGGCTTTCTTGTGCATAATTTTTAGAAGAGGCTTCCTTCCTTAATGACAGCCATGGAGACCAATTTGATGCAGTGTGCGGCATATGGTCTGAGCACTGACAGGCTGCCCCCCCACCCCTTCAACCTCTGCAGCAATGCTGGCAGCACTCGTATGTCTATTTCCCAAAAACAACCTCTGGCTTTTACTGCTAAGCACGTGCAATCAACCTCTTTGGTTGACCATGGCGAGGGCTGTTCTGAGTGGCTCATGTCCTGTTAAACTGCTGTATGGTCTTGGCCACTGTGCTGCAGCTCAGTTTCAGGGTCTTGTCAATCTTTTATAGCCTAGGCCATCTTTATGTAGAGCAACAATTCTTTTTTTCAGATCCTCAGAGAGTTCTTTGCCATGAGGTGCCATGTTGAACTTCCAGTGACCAGTATGAGAGAGTGAGAGCAATAACACCAAATTTAACACACCTGCTCCCCATTCACACCTGAGACCTTGTTACACTAATGAGTCACATGACACCGAAAAATGGCTAATTGGGCCCAATTTGGACATTTTCACTTAGGGATTTACTCACTTTTGTTGCCAGCGGTTTAGACATTAATGGCTGTGTGTTGAGTTATTTTGAGGGGACAGCAAATTTACACTGTTATACAAGCTGTACACTCACTACTTTACATTGTAGCAAAGTGTAATTTCTTCAGTGTCGTCACATAAAAAGATATAATAAAATATTTACAAATATGTGAGGGGTGTACTCACTTTTGTGAGATACTGTATGTACGTAACTCTGTATGCACAGTTGCACTGGCCCGTGCATAGAATCAGTACTGTAGATGACTGATTTGTTTTATTGGTGGACTGGAGTTTCTCTTTGTATTTGATCTGATGATTTCGTTTTCATGTTGATTTTCGGCAAACACGCATTAAACTTTTTGCAGAAGATTCTACATTCCAGATATGCTGGTTTGATGCCAAGCAACAGATGTTGTGTCCCACTGTCACTGTACTTATGGGAATACTTGTCAAAACCGTTGGGCTGTATAAAACATATATGCATATAAAATATAACTATAGGCTGTGAAAACCAGATAACAAAAATACAATCAAATCAGCACTCCAGATTTGTGATTAAAAAAAGGTCTTGAGGGGAAGATAAAAAATTTTTTTTTCGTCCATAGTTATATTCACTAAACAGCTGTTAAATAGGTAGTCCAGTCAAATGTTATTTTTATTTCAAATAATTTTTATTGAAAATGTTTCAGAAAAAAACAACAGGAAGTACGTGCACGAAAAAGTTATGCAATATTCAATATACCTTAGTACAAGTAGTGTTCCAACATGTCAACAATAATCAAACAACTAACATATGCTTATTAGTAGGGTAGTATTCAGTGTAAACATTATTGTCTGTCTGTTCTACTACCTCAAGTCTACAAATGAATGTGTTCAGCTAGAAATAACTTATAGTAACATATCTATGATATACCGTATGCATTTCTGCACTAGAGATTATAGAATAGGAATAAAGAGGAATAGGAAAGGGGATGTGTGGGGGAACGTTTTAATAGGTGGATGAACAGTCCTACTCAAGTATAGGATAAATCGAGAGGTGGGCTCCAGTTTATTTTGATCAAAGGGAGAGGGGAGATTCTTACTCTTTGTGGAATGCTTTCCATGTACACCATTGTTTACAGAACTTGGATAGACAACTGTGCTTGTATGCCATTATCTGGTCTAGGTAGTATGTTTCAGAGATGAGATTTACTACTTCCCTTGTGTTAGGGGCTAAGTTAGATTTCCATTTTCTCATAGGGACCAAGCATGCTGAAAATAGTACCTGCATGACCATCTGTCAGATGGGTATGTTTCTATTTCAACACTGAGACTAGTTAGCCTTGATTTGGGTCTGAAGATAATCCCCATCAATTTTGATATGAGCCTTAAGATTGAATTCCAAAAATTACGAATATTAGGTCAAAACCACAGCATATGAGACAATGTGCCCACTAGGCTGCAGCCCCTGCAGCATAGGTTGGAATGGTTAGGGTTAAATTTAGCAAGTATGTACGGAGTGAAGTAACATCGAAGGTGTATTTTCTGTGCCATCTCCCAAAAAGTGGAACATTTTGAGGTCGATAGATTATTTGCAATAGCGTTATGCCATTGTTGGTCAGTAATGTCGATATTTAGTTTGACCGACCATTTAGTTAATGGGTTGGATGGGGAAAAGGTAAGTTTATCGTGTAGATGATTATACCAGAAGGAAATTCCCTTCCGTTTAGGGTTTGGTTTGGACCAAAATTGCCAGGCTTATCACTCATTCCAGACTCATCCACTCATTGATACAGTGTGCTCATTATCTAGGTTGAGTGAAAAAGAAGTGTTAAAGCGCCAAGTAGATTGTACAGTTAACGTATTTTAACATGCACAGTATATCTAAAAAGATAATAAAATTACAATACCTTTGTTTTTAAGTATAATTCAAGGCAAAACTTAATTTTTTTTAGTTTTTGATGAAGAGTAATTAGACCTCCTGTAATGTTTTTATTGCTTTCTGTACCCTCAGATTCACCCTCTCTTCTTGTCCTGTGTGCTGGTTTCACCTGATAGTGAAAGTGAAAAAAAAATCCCAAATTTTGGGTTGTCACCAGAACGGGAATGGGGGGATTCTTCTTATCCCTCCTTTACTTTGGAGGGATTTCTTCTCACTACCCATTTTGGCTATTGGACAGCAAGTGAAGGGGTGTCTCGAGTGGAGCACAAATGGGAAAAAATTACAGGGATTATTACCTTACCTTTCTCTATCCAAAAAAAAAAAAAAAATCTTCTTTAACCCATTGCCACCGGCCTATGGCCGCCTTTTGTTGTCACTCTACACTACAGTACAGCAGATTTTATAATATGTTAAAACTTTAGGCTGAGTTGGGGATCCCACTACAATTCCAGATACATATACTGCACTTTAAATTCGGCTCCAGTTTTAAATTCTGCTCTGCTGGAGCTTAGTTTTGCCTTTACTATGCAACAATCCTGTGCCAGACCATCAACAGCCTGTTCATGATATGTTTATAGCTTTTCAGTACACCTTGTTTTATTGTTTGAGAAGCCAACACAAAACAATTCTGTCAAAATGTGTATTCCATCTTCGCTACTAACATCAGTGCCAGACCAGGTCCTCTGGCACCCAAGGCAAGGATGCCAAAGTGTGAAATACCACCTCTCACCCCTCTCCTCAAGCTCTTTATTTCTGCAAAACAAAGAAAAATGTAAAATATTCATATTCAAACAGTAGAAAAGTAAGGACATTTTGTTGATAAAAATAAATAAGTTTATCCAAATTTTAACTACACATTTTAGACTTAAAAAAATAGCTATTGTTAGCTACAAACTTTGTCCTATGGTTTGTTCCTTTTTTAGCGGTACCCAGGTAGGGGCTCCTGAAAGTTGTGGTCCACCTGTCACCCTGCCCAGCCCGGCATTCACTTCCCAATCACCTTGGAGACAATAAACAGGCCAGATGTTTTTGTTGTTATTTTATTGAGGAATTTGAACTTAGATAGGAATAGGAATATATGGGGTGCCCAATAGAACGAACAATTGGTTGATTGAATCTTCAATCAGTTGAAACACTATATACACTTTACAACTCCAGTACAACACTTTCTTGCAGACTATTTCTCTCTCTTTCTTTCTCTCTCCTGCACAACACTTAACTTCCAGGTACAGCTAGAACATGGTTAGGCCCAACACTGACTCAGTCAGGCCCTAGAAACTGCCATTTGTTGGCAGGGACCGTGGGTCCCCTTTAGTGTCGTAAAAATATAGAATAGGAAGTCCTTTTGTGCTAGCTGTTCTGTGGTAGACTACTGCTCCCAGCAATCCCTCTTCAGGCACAGCCAGCCCTCCTGGCTGCAGCTGCCCGACTTCACTGCCCATGACATTGCAATCCTTACTGGCTCCACACCCAGATCTGACTGTTTCCTCTCAGTCCTCTCTGGCGTGCCTCTCCAGTCCTCCCGATAGTACATGTCACTCACCAGCCCTCTTGGCTGCACACACCAGTGGTTCCCTCCTGAAGACTTCCCCGGCAGTACTAGCTCCCACTGTCCTCTCTCTGACTCATCTCTGTGCCTTCTGATCAGATTCTTCATGCGTTCTTGAAGGGATCCATCCTGCACCCGAGTCCCAGGCCCAAGGTCAACCTCCCAGAATGGGAAGCGCCCTCAAAAGCCCCAACAGCCTGGAACTCCATCCTCAGTTCTTTCACCAACAATTCCTCCCCAGCTGGGCTGACTCTACATATTTAAGGAGACCTGCTTTCTGCCAATCCAAGTTGGGGATTGGTCAGGGCTCCTTAGAACACCCCAGGTAGCTCCACCCCTCTTCCCCTCCTCTCTTCTAGAATTCTTTAGAAGTCAGAGGGAGGTAACTGAGCAGTGATACTATCTGTGATTTGATGAAGTGAACATGCGTGAGGGCCGACCATTTTGCCTCACATTCTTTGAACTATTAAAATTAAATGAAAATTAACTATTTTATGCAAATTTTATTGCAAACGGCATACTTTTAATTTCGTCACATGGATGACAAATCTAGACAGGTGTTCAATCACTCTGCCTTTAATATCTGAAGGCCAGAAGAAGAAAAAAATACAGGAAGCTGAAATATATTTAAGTAACATTGTAAAGTACATTACATATTATTGGTAATAAAGTTGTCTGTCAACTTTCAAGTTCAAAAAATATGAACAAAAACATAACACCAAGTATACATGTTGTGTCCAAATATATTTATAACTGATTTAGACCAGCTGACATTAACTGAGATTTTACAATGTATCTCAATTGAAAAAAAAAACTTGCCTGCACTAATGTGAAGGGTGAAACTGAGATCTGGACTGCTGCACATAGGCTAGGTCTGGTTCAAAGGAGGTGGTTTTAATGCGCAAAATGTCACACAGGTGAAAGTGACTTAGACTTGCCCTCACGCGGTTCTTGTTAAAGTTCATAGTAGAGAATGTCTTCTCACACATACAGTATACGTTGAGCCAAACAAGCTCAGAATTTTCTTAGCCAATGTTTAAATCTCTTGAAACCGGCTCTTATGCAGTTGGCGGTAACAGTTCACAAGAGAGCGTTGTTGGTGACGACTGTGTAACTCGCTGTCACAATGTAGCTCAATGAGCTTGAGCTGCAGCTGATCTGGAGCATCATCGGGGTCAACAGAGAATGGAGAGGAGAAAAGAGGAGATCATCCTTTTCAATAGCTGCAAAATCATGAAAGTGCTGTTTAAATTCCCCAGCCAGAGATGCAATGTCTGCTGCATACCTGCTCTTTTTTGCACTGATATTGTCTTGTGGAAAACTGTTAATTATTTCCTGCAACACTGAAAAATGTATGGTCTTGGACTGTGCTTGTGACAACTGTCTTATGGAAAGTTGCAGCTTTGTTCCAAAGGCCTTGAGGTGTGAATAAAGCTTGTTCACCGCTGCATCTTTCCCCTGAAGTATTCAGTACATTCAGATGCTTCTCACATCGGTTGTCCCTTTGTTTCCAATAATTCTCAGATTTCCTTTCTAGAGAGAGAGTAGAAACTCAAAAGGCTTAAGACTGCCTAGATTGGCTGTTTCTGGAGGCAACGATGTAAGAGACTGGTCTTCCATGGGGCTTTATACATAAAATAATGGCCCTGTACTTTGCCCTCACAGTCAGAATTAGGATTAACAGTCTTCTATCTGATGTATTAAATATCTCAATTGGCACTAGACAGGGTGTCCCCTATTGCCCTACTTGTACATATTGGCTATGAAGCACCTTGCATATGCATATGGAGGAATTGACAGCAAGCCTACAGGAGAAATACCTAAACTTCATAGCTAAATGGGGGGCTTGGAAATATTTTAGCATCTCAGACATCTTGAGATTGTACCTGTGATTTAGTTTCTCACCAAATATGAATATAGGTATATGGATACCCCCGAAGGAGCTGCTTTTGTTTGTTCAGTCTGTTACTCTGCCTCTCAAACACAAAGAAGCCCCACACCTAGCAATGTGATTAATGGAATAACCCAGTAATACCACACAAACTCAGTTCTGCTCTCTCATGTTTACTTGGACCAGAGAAAAGTTTAAAGTAATATTAGTCAGCCAAGTCCTGTATATGTAGTTGAAACAGTCAATACCCATGCAACAATAAAAGAATAACAACAACTTACACAAAATAAATGGACTCCCCAAACAAGCTATTGATTGATGTAGAATACTATGGCTAAAGGGGAACCCCAGGCCGGCCTATAGTACCTCCAATACACACACAATGAAGTAATACAAACACCAGTGGCGTGCCCCCTTTAAGAGCAACAACAGTAATGTTCTAGGAGCAAAGCTTTGCATTTGTTCTCTTCACTGGCATGTAGGAGCTCTATGAACAAGAGTCCCTCAATGTAACAGGGTAATGAGAAGGAATGTAAAATAGCTGGTGCTGTGATATAGCACTCCTCTACGTGATCCGGATAACAGGTGTCTGTGCACATTATATATATATATATATATATATAATAATATATCAGGAGTGGTGTTTTATGGAAGGCAATAAGATTCCTGGGCAAAGCCCCCTCACCAATCCTGTATGCTTTCAGCGGTCCTCCAAAGAGCCATCAACCGATTCTCCTTGCTGCAGATGTGTCATGATGGCGTTCAGTCTCTGACCCATTGAATTGGCTGATTCCATGACATTCTGCGCTGTTGCAGAGCATCCTTCTGGAAGCATACGGGTTCTGTTAATCTGGGCTGGAGCTGCAGACCAGTGTTGCCAACTGTCAGTATTTTTACTGGCAGCCAGTAAAAAACAGTCAATTTTCTCCTGCCCGTAAATGCCAGTAAAAGTAAAAGGTTGCCAGTAAAAAATATGGCTGTGACGCTCGGCTTGGTCGGTTGAGCAGGCTGAGACCATCTGAGTGCCTTCTACAGTGTGATAGGGCTGCTGTGGCGGAGGTGGTGCAATGGAACCAAGCAGAGCATCCAGAGCCTTGTGTGCAGGTCTGCGGTATGGAAGCAAGACAGGCGGGGACCGTCAGTGCTGTTTAGACTGGAGTGGACTGAAGGGACCACTTGGCTTGGAGAGAGACTGTCACTGTGACTCAGGAGGGGACGTGTTGTGTCAGTGAGTTCACATCCTCATCTGTGCTGCTGCACACTGCTGTCAGTGTGACTGTGAGAGTCCATTTTATGTGTGTGTGCCACCCATTTTAATTTCTTGCCCTCCTGAGTCCTGTCCCTGAGCTACTTACTTACTATATTGAAAATAAAATAAGAAATAAGTTTTTTGCCTTATTATCTACCTTAAATCATATTGCTAATTACATATTGTATATGTTTGTAGCCTAAATACTGTAAAGCCCCATACACACTATCAGATTTTCTGCTGATATTTGTCTTCAGATTTACCAAAACCATGTAGTGCAAGGGCCTGCCTGATTGCATACAAATTGAAACATCTAAGGTTTGACCTCATATTATATGGTTTTGGTAAATCTGAAGACAAAAATCAGCAGAAAATCTGATAGTGTGTATGGGGCTTAATCTGCACTTAAAATTTTAATTTTGTAACCTTTGGAAATGCCAGTAAAAACTTGGCTGTGCCAGTAAATTTTGGGTGTTGTGTCAGTAAATTTCAATCTGGTAGGTTGGCAACACTGCTGCAGACTGTGTGCCCCTTGGTAGGCTGGAATCTCCTCCCGGCCTGGTCCGCCCTGTGCTTTTTATAGTCTCTCCCACAATCCTCTTGCCTCTCTGCAGTGCAGCCTGGGATTTGCAGTCCTGCCCCCTCACACAGTCAGTCAGGCTGCCTTGTGCTGGGGCTTCATATTCCAAAGTTCTTTGCTGCTGTTCCCTGATGATTGGCTCTCAGTTTCTTCCAATAGGGAGGCTACAAAGTAAACAGTTATGTGTGTCTGTGTGTGTGTGAGAGGAGAGAAAGGGGGGAGCCCATGCAGGGAATTGTGAAGGAAGCCTGTAGGTAAGCCACCCCCCCCCCCACACACACACACACACACACACACACACACACCTCTCTTTTTGTTAATCTTTTTTGATCTTTGCTATTATTTTAATGGTTGAAGGTATGGGGATGCAAAGGTCTATGCACAAAAGTAAAATTGAATGACAAACAGACTCAAATTTAGTTTTTTTTGTTTGCTTATGAAGCCAAATGAGAATTTGTGATGATAGATTTTTATTTGTGAATAAGTGTAGCACTCCTTTAGGAAAAAAAAACTGTAAACTGTCCAAATAAAGTATGCACACTAAAGTGCAGATGATACCACATTTCCTAAAACTCCAGCTTACCTATGCTCTGTTATGTTTCCATGAGTTGCTGCCATCATAACACATAGATATGGTAGAAAAGACACCTTATCTGTCAGGGTGCTAACAGATAAGAAGCTGTTAATTTGCAACAGTTCTGCTTAGAGACAGGCATTATGCTCAGTTTAATTTGAGTGAGTGTATATGTATAGTCAGAACCTTATGTTTCAGTTTTAGAGTATGAAAGAATTAAAACCCTGGTTGGGTTTTTATTGCTGTTTGTGTTCCTGATAGATCAAATGTAATGAAAAATCCAAAATGTTAGAGCTGTCACAAGAACAAGATGGGAAGGGAAATCTTCCATTGGGGGCACCTGTTCTGCCATCTTAAAGGGGATTTGCATTCACTCTGTAGAGAATTTCTCCCACTTCCAGTTGCATTTTTGGTAGGGAAATCTCCTCAACAAGACATAGACATAAATAAAAAATAACTGATAGGGGCTGTAACCCCTTTCTGACTTCCTAAGACATATGTGCAGTGAGAAAAGGGTGGACTTTATTGCCCACACTGCACATCTGCTTTGCTGAGTGGACAATGTTTATGTGCTGACTGTGCGCTCCTAAGCACAAAGTCTGAATGGTCAAAAACAGCTCTCGGTCCAGGCTAGAACTGGCTTCCAATCATGTGACCGCTGTGACACTGCAAAGAGTTTACCCTTACATAATATAAAAAAGAGGGCTGTATGTACACTTTAACCACTTCCTGCCCGGCCTATAGCAGATTGACGGCCGGGAAGTGGTTATCTTATCCTGACTGGGCATCATATGACATCCAGCAGGATAAAATGGCGGCGTGCGCCCACAGGGACCCACATTGCGGTGATCGCGAGTGCGTCTGACACTCTGCATCTCCGATCGTGATAAGGAGCCTCTGTCCAATCACAGCTGATCATCGCGTGAACCAGGAAGTGCTGGTAAACAGCATTCCTCGGTTTGCGCTGACAGGGAGAGACGATCGGCGGCTCTCCCTGTCAGAGGGGGGGATCTGTGCTGATAGTCAGCACATTGATTATCAGCACTGCCCCATCAGATGTGCCAATCAGCTGCCAATCAGTGCCCAGCAGTGCCCCAATAATAAAGTCTGCCACTGCCCACCACAGTGCCAATCAGTGCCCACCACAGTGCCAATAAAAGCCCACCACAGTGCCAATCATTGCCAATTACAGTGCCAATCAGTGCCCAGCACCTGTCAGTACCTCATCATCAGTACTACCCATCAGTGCCACCTATCAGTGCCAATCAGTACCGCCTATTAGTGCCAGTTAGTGCCGCCTGTCAGTGCCCATCACAGCCGCCTGTCAGTGCCCATCACAGCCACCTGTCAGTGCCCATTACAGCCACCTGTCAGTGCCCATCAGTGCCACCTATCATTGCCCATCAGTGCCGCCTATGAGTGCCCATCAGTGCTGCATATCAGTGCCACCTATTGGTGGCCATTAGTGCTGTATATTAGTGCCGCCTATCAGTGCCCACCAATTCTACATATCAGTGCCTCCTCATCAGTGCCACCTTATCAGTGCCAACTCATCAGTGCCCATCAGTGCTGCCTCATCAGTGCCCATCAGTGCCTGTCAATGAAGGGAAAAACTAAATTTTATGACAGAAACTAAGAAAAACAATTTTTTTTCAAAAATGTGTTTCTTTTTTAGTTTGTTTAGCAAAAAATAAAAACCCCAGAGGTGATAAAATACCACCAAAAGAAAGCTCTATTTGTGGGAAGAAAATAATAAAAATGTAGTTTGGGTACAGTGTTGCATGACTGCGCAATTGTCATTCAAAATGTGACAGCACTGAAAGCTGAAAATTGTCCTGGGCAGGAAGGGGCGAAAGTGCCTGGTATTGAAGTGGCTAAATAGTTTTCTCATTCCAGTCTATATACTGTACACGCTATCATTTAAAAATATATTTAAATGTAATCCTATCCATTTCTCTCATGACAGGTTTCCTTTAAAATTAAAAATTGCCCATAGTTTCATTTCCACATCTACTTGCTAATTACAAAAAGATGACTTTTTTATGCAGTTACTCTAATGTTCTTTTCAATGTAAAACAATACAGCCCAAATCAAAACACATTGAAATTGCCATTTGTAAAGGCAGAAAGAAAATGAAAAGTATGTTTGTCCTTTTGCTGAAAGGTAATGCTTCTATCATCTCCACTGTAATTGAAAATACTCCGACAGCTAAATACTTCAGGTGAGACTACATTCTTTATCTTTCCATTCATGTGCTACAAAGGACAAATTGAATAATTTAGGATGTATAATGCACATTGCTAATTCCAGAAAAAAACTGTTAATTACGCTGCTTCTTTTCAGACAGCTGTCCTGAACAAATCTTCAAAAAATGCTCTTATATAAACTAACTTCCTACACTGAGCAACATGCTTTGAAATCTACAACTTCAACACTTGAGATAAATAGGCAACTGTCCACTGATATATTTGGTCTTATAGTCTGGGGTTTTTCAGATGAGTTAATTAACCACTTTCAGACCGGACCAATTTGCAGCCAAAGGACCAGGCCCCTTTTTGCGATTCGGCACTGCGTCGCTTTAACTGACAATTGCGCGGTCGTGCGACGTGGCCCTCAAACAAAATTGACGTCCTTTATTTTTTTCCCACAAATAGAGCTTTCTTTTGGTGGTATTTGATCGCCCCTGCAGTTTTTATTTTTTGCGCTATAAACAAAAAAGAGCGTCAATTTTGAAAAAAAAACGCATTCTTTTTTATTTTTTGCTATAATAAATATCCCCCAAAAATATATAAAAAAACATTTTTTTTCCTCAGTTTAGGCCGATACGTATTCTTCTACATATTTTTGGTAAAAAAAGTTGCAATAAGCGATTATTGATTGGTTTGCGCAGAAGTTATAGCGTTTACAAGATAGGGGATAGTTTTATAGCATTTTTATTAATAATTTTTTTTTATTAGTAATGGCGGCGATGAGTGATTTTTATTGTGACTTTATGGCGGACACATCGGACATTTTTGGGACCATTGTCATTTATACAGCAATCAATGCTATTTAAATGCATTGATTCCTGTATAAATGACACTGGCAGTGAAGGGGTTAACCACTAGGTGGCAGTGTAGGGGTTAAGTATGCCTAGGGGTTTTTCTTACTGTGGGGGGGCGTGGCTGTCAGCTAGTGAATGCTGATCTTTGCTCCAATCACAGGGAGCAGAGATCGGCGTCACTAGTTGCTAGGCAGAACGGGGAGATGCTGTTTATTTCCGCATCTCCCCGTTCAGCCTTCCCGTGAGACGATCGCGGGTGTCCCCGCGGCGATCGAGTCCGCGGGACCCTGCGACCGGCCTCACGGGGGTCCCGACCTGCACGGCGGCATCTTAAAGGAGACGTATATATACGCCCTTATGCCTGTTAGTGCCATTCTGCCGACGTAAATCGGCGTGCGCCGGTCGGGAAGCGGTTAACCATATTTATAGAGAGAAAAATATAAACTTTAAAACCAAAATACTCAACCCTGTTCTTGGGAATCAGCCCAGTGGTGGAACTACCAGGGTCACAACGGTCACACCAGGGGGGCTTTTGCAGGCTCCCTGTCATGGGGGAATCTGTGGATGGGGGGGGTGATTGGTGTGACAGGGGGGCAATTACAAGAACTGATGCCCTGAATGGCTTTCCATGCGGAAGCTGAAAGTTGCTTCTCCTCCTCTCTCTTCCGTGGCTTATTTCTGCTGCATGGAAAGGCATTTATAGCATTGGTTTATGTAATTTCCCCCCACCCCCTCGCATTGGCTCTATCTGAAAATCATTACATAAAGGACTTATAGGTTGCTTTGATGAATGGGAACACAATATTAAACTTTAGATGGCTGCCATGGGAGCAGAGGTAAGGGCCTCGGGACTGATGGAAAGGGCCCCCGGGACCAGTGGATCAGGGGGACCCTTTATGGGCCCTGAAGGTTATAGTTACACATCAGAATAAACCTACAATAAAAAAAAAAGGAGATATTGGAATTACCCCAAAAATCTAAATTACTGCGTTGTGAAGGCTATTTTTACACTATTGGTAATTGAGATTTATGGGGTTACATTACTAAAGGCAAATAGCCTGTTCACTTTGCAAGGGAAGCTGTACAGGGTAAAGGATGTTGCCCCAGAGCTTAGTAAATGAAGTGAAGCTCTGCTGACTTTCGCTATTCAATCGTGCAAGAAAATATTTTATTCTTATATTTTTCTTCCATGTGATTGGGTAATTATGCATAGTGAAATTTCACCATATTTATTAAGCTGTGGGGCACATTTCCTTACATGTTACCATCTGGTTGTACAATGTAGTCCAAAGGTACAACCCGATTATCTAAAAACTGAATGTGTTTTATAGATATATGACATTGTTAAAGATAAATCTAAATGGAGACTATATGGAATTTGCCCAAGCTGTATGGGGAGCTCAAATCTCTGCAAACACTTTAAAATCTTTTCTTTCAACCAATTTTCTCACATTCTGTTGGTAAAATGCCTACCGTTTTCTCCCATTCAACTTAACCACAATATATACGTGTCTCAAAATGAAAAGTGTCAATATTCTAAAAATTTAGTAAATGTATGTGCAACATGCGTGGTCATCACCGGACTACACGCACACTTTACAATCTCCTATATCAATCATTTCTTACATTTTGACTGTATGATGCTTTCAAAGCAACAATAGTAAGCCAAGGTAATTGAAGTATACAAAACAAATGGTGAGAAATTGCATACTGCCTGGTCAATCAAAGTCACAAACCTATGTTAACTCAGAGAGAAACATTTGTTGAATGATAGATAATTTTAATCAAGAAGAATTTACATCACGGTGGTATTACGTCCTTCTTCATTAAGCAGGCTAGAATTGATTTCTATACTTTCTATATGTGAGTGTGCACAACATAAATTCCTACCAGAAGTTGCTGAATTCTGGAAATTGATAGGGTGTATGTTATTCACAGAAAGCATTTTAGCTGGCTTTCTATCATTCTATTTAAAGCGGTTCTGCACACATTTTATTTAGTAAATCTCTTTGCCTTCCAAATCAGGCAAAGAGTACTAAATGAAATGTATTTTTTTTTTCACTTACCTTGTAATCGATGACTTCCTGTCTTCTGTCTCTTCGGGGGTGGGCGGGGTCTGTGCGGGGATCCTCGTCACGCCGCACTGTCTCCTGGGATCTGGTGTCATTGATCCCAGGAGCCTGTGCGGGCATCTTCCGAAATCTCGCGAGATTTCGGGCACATCTTCCGAAATCTCGCGAGATTTCGGACACATCTTCCGAAATCTCGCGAGATGTCGGCAGATGTGCCGACATCTCGTGAGATTCCGGAGAACGTGAGCTGCACTTTGCCGTTACTGCGCACGCGCGAGTAACGGCGGTGCATGCCGGGCCATCTAAAGTGCCTGTGGGGTTTCACATGCCCACAGGCAAGATGGCCCCCAGCACAAAAGAAGAAGATAAAGAACTTCATCGGACGAAAACCGGCAGCGATCACGAATGAAGATGGAACAGGTGAGTCCCCTAATTTTCCTATTACCCCTAGGCATATTCCCCCCCCCCCAAAAAAAAAAAAAACCCCGGTGCAGAACCGCTTTAAAATGAACAGGCTGCATGCAACCTTAAACTACAATGCTCAATGTTGCCCTCTGTTGCCCACTAACATAGGTCAATATAATACACTACTAAAGAAATATGGACTGTCAGCTTAGCAAATGGAATGTTTTCTGAGCTTAGTAAATGCCATACATAATGCAGTGACTTACAGACTGAAACACTGCACAGTGTCAAGCTTACAAAACCCATGTTTCAGGGGCGACTGAGCATGCTGTCGGTTCTTGGCGTTTTTGGGCATTACATGAGGACCTCCTATTTCATAGGTAATTTTAGTTATTTGAACCCCCTTTTTTCTCAATATATCTATGACTATGGGCCGTTTGTGCTTCATATTCACTGCTCCTTACTTTATATTTTTATACATTTATAGCATTCCTACTTTACTGGCCAATGGCATTGAAGACACAGGCTCATCCCTTGTCTCTTTCAGAAGTCTTGCAGCACAGGAGGCTCCCTAGCCCGTCGCCATTCATGTGACAATTCACATGTTCATCTCTAGACATATTACAGCATATTTCAGCATACTTCAGCCTTTAGCCTATGTATCGCTTTGGTGTCCACTATCCATATAAGGGGTTATTTCTTGCATGTGAGTACCACACCAACTCTATATTGTCGGATTGCCCAATGCTATGGCATTTTAAACATTGTTTCACTCATTGTATTATCCTTATTGTACTAATATTCATTCGTTTATACCATTAGATGTGATTAAAAAGGATTTAAATTCGCCTATGAAGAAGGACAAAAGTCCGAAACATGTCGGCGTTATCCTAGATTCCACATTCATTACAAGTCTGTAACCTCTATGTATACGGCATATTGTACACCCATTTTTGGCTTTGTCAATATTGTATGCTTTTTTGATATTTCCATCTCTGTGTCTATCAGTTCTAAAAACATCCCCTAGGGGTACTGGCCGTGTTATGCACACTAGGCCCTTTTTTTCTCTTTTTCAACACTGAAGAAATTACACTTTGCTACAATTTAAAGTAGTGAGTGAATAGCTTGTATAACAGTGTAAATGTGCTGTCCCCTCAAAACAATTCAACACACAGTCATTAATGTCAACAAAAGTGAGTACATCCCTAAGTGGAAATGTCCAAATTGGACCCAATTAGCCATTTTCCCTCCCTGGTGTCATGTGACTCGTTAGTGTTACAAGGTCTCAGGTGTGAATGGGAAGCAGGTGTGTTAAATTTGGTGTTATCATTCTCACTCTCTCATACTGGTCACTGGAAGTTCAACATGGCACCTCATGACAAAGAACTCTCTGAGTATCTGAAAAAAGAATTGTTGCTCTACATAAAGATGCCTAGGCTATAAGAAGATTGCCAAGACCCTGAAACTGAGCTGCAGTACGGTGGCCAAGACCATACAGTGGTTTAACAGGACAGGTTCCACTCAGAACAGGTCTCACCATTGTCAACCAAAGAAGTTGAGTGCACGTGCTCAGCGTCATGTCCAAAGGTTGTCTTTGGGTAACAGGTGTATGAGTGCTGCCAACATTGCTGCAGAGGTTGAAGGGGTGGGGGTCAGCCTGTCGGTGCTCAGACCATACACCGCACACTGCATAAAATTGGCCTGCATGGCTGTCGTCCCAGGAAGCCTCTTCTAAAGACGATGTACAAGAAAGCCCGCAAACAGTTTGCTGAAGACGAGCAGACTAAGGACATGGATTGCTGGAATCATGTCTTGTGGTCTGAAGAGACCAAGATAAAACTATATGGTTTAGATGGTGTCAAGAGTGTGTGAGTGTGTGATGGTGTCAACCAGGTGAGGAGTACAAAGACAGGTGTGTCTTGCCTACAGTCAAGCATGGTGGTGAGAGTGTCAATGTTTGGGGCTGCATGAGTGCTGCTGGCAATGGGGAGCTACAGTTCAAAGGGACAGGAAATTAGAAATAGCACAACAGCAGGCTATAGAGAAAGAAGACAATATTCAGGAGTTTAGTACTTCCTGCTTATATCCTAAATGGCTAAAAGTTTTAAATACAAATTTAAAAAAGGATAATCTGATATATAAAAAAAAACAAATAAATTAGAACGTGATCTTTTTGATTATGGAAATGGCAAAGTATTCAATTGGAGATGCCCCAAACAGGAGGACACTTATACAACAATACAACGCAAATAAAAGCCCTGAATAAATACAAATCCAGTGATAATAAGCTTAATAAACAGAAACAGAAAAG
The DNA here is from genome assembly GCA_028564925.1 of Lithobates sylvaticus. Classification (NCBI taxonomy): domain Eukaryota; kingdom Metazoa; phylum Chordata; class Amphibia; order Anura; family Ranidae; genus Lithobates; species Lithobates sylvaticus. Next base: position 75,587,718 of record CM053027.1, read on the forward strand.
ACCTAAGTATCCGCCATTACCCACTCAGTTAGCTACTGACTATTCTTCAGATAGATCAACTTTGAGATCCACGATTCCTACTATTTTGGTACCAAACTTGGTCAGTTTGAGTGAGGAACTACCAGCCATCATCCTCCTAGACCTTACCCCTTCCCTATCCCCATCTTCTTCTTCCCTGTCACACTGCCACCACTGCGTTTTATCCTTATGTTTTTATAATTTATTTTTATGGAAAGAATACTTTTATGAAAACTGAATTTTGGAAGTTGACGTACTCCTCAAAATAAATGCAATCCTATATATGGATTTGTTTACACTATGAGGAGGCCTTCTCTCTTCTCTTTGTTTTTACGCCTCTAATATATCTAATATCTTTCGAGGTTTTATTCCTGAAATGCCCTGGAGTTCGGTGAGTACAGACTGACATGCCGACTCAGTCCTGTCAAGTTGGTTCCTGGTATAAGCATTGCCTGTCGGCATATCTGAGCTCGTTTGACCCCTCACCACTGGTCAGTGGGTCCACCTTATGCGGTAAGCGTACTGAATCTTTTTTATACATCATATAGTTCATGACGATGTCCGAATGAAAGAGGACACAGCATTTGAACACCACAAAGGATACATGTAGTGATTTGCATAAGAGTCACAATTTTTGATTCAGGCTACTGAATTCTGTTTAAAACTTAATTATTTTACTTTTGGTGAGCAGTTTTATTTACAGCATAGGGGTACAGCTATGGGGGTAAACTTTGCCCTGCTGTATGCCAACCTAACCATGGGCTATTGGGAGGAGGACAGTATCTGGGCCAACAATCCATTTGCTGAACACGTTGTGTATTTTGGCCGATACATTGATGATGTTGTACTCATATGGAGCGGAGGCTCGGAGCTGTTCCCCTCCTTTCTGGCCCATTGCAATGCTAACCCCTTTGGTCTGTCCTTTACGCATGTACTGGATCCCCACAAACTTGTATTTTTGGATCTAGTATTATCTCATGATCAAAACAGGATCATTACAAAAAATTACCTTAAGCTTACTACTGTAGTGGCAATTCTTATCTCCATTTTAGAAGTTGTCATCATCCCACATGGAAAAGTAATATTCCTAGTGGACAATTTAATAGATTGAGATGGAACTGTTCAAGAGTGGAGGATTATATAGAACAAGGGGCCATGATGAACTAAGGGTCTAATATGAACCCTTCCCCCAGTAAGAAGGTCTCTAGAGAGGAATCACATAATAATCATACTGTGAGATTTGTTTAAACTTTTAATGATAAATTTAAATCAGTTTCTAAAATAATAAAAAAAACACTACAATATTTTACTGTTAGATCAACGTTTAGCTCCGGAACTACCAGAGGTTCCACGAGTCACCTTTTGAAGAGCTTGCACCATAAAAAATGTATTGGCACCCAGTAAAATATTAAATAAATCAACCAGATCCCCTCTGGATATTAGGTCATACTTTGATGACAGGAAAGGCATTTTCCAGTGCAAAAAAAGAGGATGCCTGACCTGCCAATTTATTATCCATGGGTCCAAGACAATTACTACAAATTTAGGTAAGCATGAAATCAGGCAGTTTATTACGTGTTTATTACGTGTTTTACAGATTTTGTGATTTATGTCTTATGGTGCCCATGTTCTGGATATATATGTCTGATTCACTTGCCCCTAAAGGGTTAAACAAATAATTAGAATCGTGTAGTTTTGTGTAGTGATTTTTATCTTAATTATATATGTACAACTTTGTCCTAAATATGAAATTGGTAAATGTACTTTTAAATATTGTATGTGTTTTATAGTGATAATATTCGTTATCTTTTATTTTAGGCATGTGTTTAACCAAATCCTATATGAACTGATGATATTAGGATTGTTTATTTATTTGTGAATCCTTCGAGCAATGAGGGGTTAATGTTAGAGGTTAGATTTATCCCACCCCTTAGCTCGGCTAATTTTCCTGCCCTTTCATATTATTTAAACCTTCTCAGTTGCCCTTTTCCTTGACTGTGACAAAGCGCTGGAGCGTGAAACGCGTCGTCAAAGCAACATTAATATAGCTTTTGGACTAGTCACCATGTCCCACTTATCATTCTTTGGGATTTCCATCTCTTGGCAAACATCGGTAGCTCAGACAGCCATCCTAGCTTATCAGCTCAGACTTTCCAGCAGTGGGCTGTACATTCCCACAGTAGCGGCTAAACATTGGATGAGACCGCATGTGTAGGAGTCACCATCAGCTGATACATCAGTATTGGTGAAGCTTCGGACTACACCAGGAGTGAAGGAATGATCCAATAGCTGATCCATCTCAGCCACGCTGGGCTTCCCCCTTCCTGAGTCAGCTGGTCTGACGTCACTGACCCTCGTGAGACGGAGCTCCATTCCATCTTCCCCGCTGCACGCAGCTGTAATGTCCACCGCTCCACACGCTGGATTTCATTCTGTATGCTGGTGAGTAGTTTCCTCTGGAAATACACCTTAACCCAGCAGGGACTCAGACGGCTGCCTTGTTTTTGATCCATTCATCTTTCCTTCTCACCCTTCCTTCGTTCCGGGAGGACGGTTCTACTTGGGACTTAACATAGCTCCTTATTGCTCAGTGGATGGCTAGTGACCATGTAAGCTTTTTCATTTTTTTATTTTTATTGTGAGTGAGAAGGACTGCTTTCTATCAGCTGCTACTTTGAATAAACTCATTCATTAATTAATGTAATTTTTCAAATGTTGCTGACTGTTTCCTTTAACCCTTTGAGCGCTGGATTTTTTGTGTTTTGAATGTCAGATCCGTTTCTACCAGTTATGGTTTCTTTCCAGCTGCACTGGGTACAGAGCCCTCTCCATTGACTTTATTTCCTTATTATTTTTGATCGCTCCGCAGTTTTCCACTATTTAGCGCTGGTGTTCTGTTGTTTTCAAGACATAGATTAAAATACTGTATACAGTGTGCAGATAGCTGATGATGTCACGTGGTGCGTGTGATCACATCCTTTTGGTGCCTTCTAATCTTACAAACATCCTACTTGGACTTGAACACAAATATTTCTGTGTTCTGTAGGTCAGTGACTATGCTTTGATTTTAGCTCCCCTCCAAGCAGTTTCCTGTTATCTCACCAGTGTCCATATAGCGTAAACAAATAAATAAGTACATTTGAACTTCAGTATCTACTTTTTACTAGCTAGTACACGTCTGACCACAGATAGAATCATTTTGATGTAGTTGGTCAGCTAAACTCAATTTCCATGACGATAGTGACAGAAAATAAGAAAAGTTCTCCAAAAACTGCAAGACATAATACAAAATAATACCATTATTACTAGGGTTCAATAACACAATGTTCATAGCACAATGTGACAATCTGTATACAAAAAATGTATTGATATAATAAGGGAGTTTCTAGATAATTGTTAGCAAAAAGCTAACGTGACTTTATAGTCAAACCAGGAATGACTTTTTAAACAGTTTAAAATTAAGAAAGAAAAAAATGTATTTGATAAAAGGGAAAAGTATTGAATTACTACAACATGTTGGGGTTGATTTACTAAAACTGAATGCAAAATCTGGTGCAGCTGTGCATGGCAGCCACATTTTTAGGCACAATTTCACTTTTCACAATAAATAGAAGCCTTTTCTTATGTTTTTTTTTTCTTCTGCCAAAGCAATCCCAATGTCCTTATCTCTTATTTAGCTAGTCCATGGCATCTTTGAATCTTCATCTCACTGTTCAACATTGAAAAAACAATGCATTCCGAGCCCATCACTTGTAACCTTCCAGGAACCTTCATATCCCATCATGCACTGCCTTACTTTTTTTTTTTTATTATTTCAACCCACTTTCCTACTTCTTCCTTTAAGGTGGTCTCACTGTCCTATCTGATTGTACAATCGCCTTTAGATATACCATCAATTAAAAAAGAAAAAAAAATCATCTATGGGCAGCTTAACCTGCCATTGTTGACTTTGCTATGGAAATACTAGTCAATGCTGACCATTTGCCTTTCGTACTAATTGACTCACTGAGTCACTGCAGATCAGGAAAGTCAGAGTCATGACAGAAGCAATCCATGCTTATTTGTTTCCGGTTTTGAAGCAGGATTTTTTTGTTATCAGGACAGCCAGACAACTACCATTTCCAGGATGCAATGGCGACTTCCATGTTTATCTCAGGAAAAGTTTTCTTCAGCCTTGGAAGCACTGAGCTACACCTGATTTAATGCCTTTTTTTCATTAAATTGTATTATTTTAAACTTAAATAATCTTGCTTCTTAATACAGATCATTGCTTCACATACTCATTACTGTAAGTGTGTGCAGCAAACTGAATTGATTAATTTAGTCACTTACTGCTGGGTAAGGAATGTACTGCCAAGATCCAGCTGGACCAGGTAATGCACACATCTCTAATTATGACTTTG
>CM053027.1:75592597-75614510 GCA_028564925.1 Lithobates sylvaticus
TAAATTTTATAACAGAAACGAAGAAAAATTCATTTTTTTACCAAATTTTTTTGTCTTTTTTCTTTTATAGCGCAAAAAATAAAAAACCCAACGGTGATTAAATACCACCAAAAGAAAGCTCTATTTGTGTGAAAAAAAGGACAAAAATTTCATATGGGTACAGTGTTGTATGACTGAGTAATTGTCATTCAAAATGTGAGAGCACCGAAAGCTGAAAATTGGTCTGGTTATTAAGGGTGTTTAAGTGCCCAGTGATCAAGTGGTTAACTAATGATATATGCTCGTGTTTAGGTATTCTTTGCTAACTGAATTTTCCCTACATTCACTAAGTAAAAATGTGAAAAAAGTGAAAGAATAAAGGTACCTCACAGTTTTAATCACTGAACAAAGAGGTATCTGAGCACTCCCGATGTGAGAATGGATATTGGCTCCAGCTAAAGTAAAGAGAAAACTCCCTTGCAAAGTCTACAGTCATTTTGTTGTTAGTAAATCAATCTTCCGGTCTTCAGAGTGTGCATTGTGTGAGTTGATAGGCAACAGTTTTCATATTTCAGGTGACCTGTGATCCCTGATGATTCAGCAGGTTTCAGTTTCAGAGAAATGTAAGGGTAAGAAAAGGGCAATCATACAGTGCCTTGAAAAGTATTCATTGATTACAAAAAACATGTATATAAATGCAATAAAATGAAAATTTTAAACATCATACATAGTCAATACAACATGTAAATGTACATCATGGTCACAAATTAGTTTCTCACACCCGACGCGTTTCGGAGGTTACAGTTTCCTCCTTCAGGGGTGAGAATATATGAAAAAAACCCTATTGTGAAGAAATATAATGAAACGGTGTGTCAAAATACATACTGTAGTACATAAAAGTAGACAGAATATGAAGTTTAAAAAGAACAAGAACTTACAGATGTTCAAACGGTATATATGAAGACACTTCAATGATCTAAAAGCAAAGTTTAGGTCAAAACGCTCCCAGATTTTCACCTCAGGGATCCCCAGAGAGCATGCCCAGGTAGATAATTAAAGCGCATCAGTTAACAAAGGAGCCGCCAAATGTCCAGATGACAGGTCCCCCTCCTCCACTTATGGGGGGGTTTTGCATGTGTGCTGCGGGAGACAGGGGACACCAGAGGACACACTGGGGTTGGAAACAGAGGAGAGAGCCCTATGTGATAAAATAAAAATATATATATATGGATATGTAAATCCCTTGACACCCTATAGGTGGATTGAAATTCTAATTGGATATAAAACATCTAAATACCTGTAATGGTTGACCTGTTACCTGCACCGAGGGCCTTGGAATTTTTACTAGATCGTGACTCTAGAAGAATATATTAAATAAGTAATATTAGTATATACAATAGTCTAAAGAGATTATTATTTATCAGACATCCATAAATCATTAGAGCATGTATCCTGCCCCTTTAGGGTAGAGTGTCACAGGTTGTTAATTAGTAATGGATCATATATCATAGCCCATGAGAGTAGCTAATATTGCTTATAAGATAGTAGTCTGTAGCTATCAAGATATCTTTAAGGGAATCTAAACAATAGAGTCCATAGTGTAAGGCTCAGATTTAATGGTGATGTTAGATGTAGCATATTATAGTAAATATTTAAATAGATGAAAGTAGATTATTTGGGGATAGAAATTCCATATCCTACATATACCATGCATGGTATCAGGAATTATAATGGCATAGGTCAAACAGGCAAGCATATTTTTTATTTGAAAATAACAGAGGCAGTAAAAGAGAGAAAAAAAAGGGACACTGTTAAGGGTAATTACCTTACCCAGCAATTGGGAAAGATGAGCAGACTGAGCGCCACACTGTTGCTTTTGTAATTCCCTCCCCCCAATCAGCTGATTCCGAGGGGATGGGAGGGGTTGAGGCTCTCAGTCCGGCCCCCCGAGCGCAGCGCGCGCAGCCGGGTCCCGGCGCGCCAATGGAAAGCCACGCGCAATGGCCAGACCACGCCCACAATGCCCGCCGGCACGTCAGGCTTCACCAGCGGACAGCGCATGTCTGCTGGGTGAAACAGGATGGAGTCGTGGCATCAAAGAATGACGCCGCATCTCCTACTGCACCGCCCTGTCCACAAAAAGAGTGCGGGTGGCTTGGCGTGCCAGGCGGTCCAAAAGGCGTGACCCCACCATAGCAGCACACAGAGACACAATAGGGGAGAAAAGAACATAGGCAGATGACAGAACTTCATCCATAGAACCGTGGTGCCTAGGGCGTTAAGAAGGGCTCATCATGGGGTTTCCCTAAGGGGAGAAAAGTGAAAATTTTTATAATTTACTGACAGAACAGGGAATGTAGAATAATATGTATTACAGAATGTGAAGGATTGCAAACCTGAACATAGCTACAAAGTATATACAGCAATCAAAGTAACAGTATACATAATTAAATAAATGTTTTTTTAGATATAACCAATAGATCTGCAATATGGACTCAATTTATGGCAAGTATGTATATACATATATTGATTTATTTTAACCTTGGAAGTTCCCACACTTGATATATGTTAGGGGAACAGAGCAGGTATCCCAGATGCTTAATATAAAACAGAAACAAATGGAAGAACAAAGGAAATAAGAGGTAAAAGGAGGGGATACGTGTGTCCCTAGAAAGTACAGTGCTATCTATATAGGTGGGCAGTTTATTTTTCCATCCCTCTGGAGGAAAAACCCTCCAGGAAGGGTTTAAACCATATGGCTTCATTGTGGCCTGGTGCTTGAGTGGCCTTCAACCTGTAAAACCAGCGTGCCTCCAACTGGATGAGGGACTTATTCCAGTCCCCTCTTCTTAGGTTGCGGTGGACACGGTCCAAAATAAGGAACTTAATGTTGGGAAACTTACCAGCATGTACATTTGATACGTGTCGCCCAAGTGGGAGGTCTGGATCACATACTTGGATACTAAGGATGTGCCTGTATGCTCTCCTCCAGAATTTCAACTTGGTTTTCCTAACGTAAAAGCATGAGCAATCGCATCTTAATAAGTATACGACCACTATTGTTTTACAATTGGCGAAATGTTTTGCCCGAAACGCCTGACCATTTCTTAATGTTGGATTTTTTTCTACAAGCATAAACTTACAGTAGTGGCAGGATCCACACATACACGTTCCTTTGTATTTGTAATGCTCATTTTTATTTTCACTGAATTCACTACTGAACATAGCATACGCAGTATACATAATTAAATAAATGTTTTTTTACATATAACAAATAGATCTACAATATGGACTAAATTTATGGCAAGTATGTATATACATATATTGATTTATTTTAACCTTGCAAGTTCCCAAACTTGATATGTGTTAGGGGAACAGAGCAGGTATCCCAGATGCTTAATATAAAACAGAAACAAAGGGAAGGGTTTAAACCATATGGCTTCATTGAGACCTGTTTCTTGAGTGGCCTTCAACCTGTAAATCCAGCGTGCCTCCAACTGGAGGAGGGACTTATTCCAGTACCCTCCTCTTGGGTTGGGGTGGACACGGTCCAAAATAAGGAACTTAATGTTGGGAAATTTACCAGCATGTACATTTGATACGTGTCACCCAAGTGGGAGGTCTGGATCACATACTTGCATTCTAAGGATGTGCTTGTATGCTCTCCTCCAGAATTCCAACTTGGTTTTCCCAACGTAAAAGCATGAGCAATCGCATCTTAATAAGTATACGACCCCTATTGTTTCTGTGATCCAGACCTCCCAGTTGGGCGACACGTATCAAATGTACATGCTGTTAAATTTCCCAACATTAAGTTCCTTATTTTGGACCATGTCCACCCCAACCCAAGAGGAGGGGACTGGAATAAGTCCCTCGTCCAGTTGGAGGCACGGTGGATTTACAGGTTGAAGGCCACTCAAGCACCAGGCCACAATGAAGCCATATGGTTTAAACCCTTCCTGGAGGGTTTCACAGTGGGGATGGTGTGTTTAGGGTGATGTGCAGTGTTTGTTTTCCACCACACATAGCGTTTTGCTTTTAGGCCAAAAAGTAAAAAAATAAGTTTTGGTCTCATATGACCGGAGCACCTTCTTCCACATGTTTGCTGTGTCCCTTATATGGCTTCTCGCAAACTGCAAACGGGACTTCTTATGGCCTTCTTTGAACAATGACTTTCTTCTTGCCACTCTTCCATAAAGGCCAGATTTGTGGAGTGCATGACTAATAGTTGTCCTGTGGACAGATTCTTCCACCTGAGCTGTGGATCTCCTCCAGAGCTACCATGGGTCTCTTGGCTGCTTTTCTAAACAATGCTCTTCTAGCCCGGCCTGTCAGTTTAGGTGGACGGTTATGTATTGGTAAGTTTGCAGTTGTGAATGAATAAATGATTTTGCGCTAAAACCGTGGCAATAAATATAAATAAATAAATACATTCACATAAATAAATATAGATAAGCAATAACGTGCGCAATGCGCTAAAGTGCACAAACAAAGTGAATAATAGTATTGAGGTGGTAAACAAGGTAATCAATAAAAATCACCCATTATATAAAGTGCATAGATAGTTGTAAATAAATAATGCATACAATAAATAATGTGCAAAAAATGTGTAGGTGACATGATTAAAAATCAGTGAAAAGTCCCACGGACGAATAAATGTTCATGGCAACAATGATATTAACAATAAATAATTCATAATGTCCATGCAGTGAGGTAGATGAGATGGCAATAAATGTGTGTCTGTTAATCCCACCGACGTCCTGTATATCCCGTCTAGATCAAAGTGAGTGGGTATGGACACTTTAAACTTGTTGTGAAAAGCCAGCAGGTGGGTGCAGACAAATGAAATCCCAAACTGGCCGCCGCTCTACATCCGGTTTGTACCATATAAATAATAGTTTCTTACAACCAATCAGGTTCCCCTGATGAAGTCACGAGACTGTGACGTAACCGGTAGGGATTGATCTGATTGGAGGATACCGGAAGTGATGTGTAACTGGCGCTGCTCGCCTGTGTATGCTGGATTTTATCTTCATTGATGTAAGGATGCAATTTGCTTTTCAATAAATTTATTTTACCCAAACGTACTTCACTATTGGGCTCCCCCCACCCTTCTTCTCTTACCCTTCACCTCCATTATATGAGAGGATTGCAGTACCGAATGATTTTGCCATATCCCTGGGACCGAGTGGAGGAGAGGAGTTTGGATTAAGCTTAAAATTCTTTCAGTGCCCTGAAACACTGGCCCGAAGGTGAGAGGCTAGGGAGTATCAGTTTGGGATTTCATTTGTCTGCACCCACCTGCTGGCTTTTCACAACAAGTTTAAAGTGTCCATACCCACTCACTTTGATCTAGACGGGATATACAGGACGTCTGTGGGATTAACGGACACACATTTATTGCCATCTCATCTACCTCACTGCATGGACATTATGAATTATTTATTGTTAATATCATTGTTGCCATGAACATTTATTCGTCCGCGGGACTTTTCACTGATTTTTAATCACCGTCACCTACACATTTTTTGCACATTATTTATTGTATGCATTATTTATTTACAACTATCTATGCACTTTATATAATGGGTGATTTTTATTGATTACCTTGTTTACCACCTCAATACTATTATTCACTTTGTTTGTGCACTTTAGCGCATTGCGCACGTTATTGCTTATCTATATTTATTTATGTGAATGTATTTATTTATTTATATTTATTGCCACGGTTTTAGCGCAAAATCATTTATTCCTTCTTTCACTTGTGGTTTAGTGTTTACCATTAGGTTTTGCAGCTTTCCTAAGAATTTTATTCTATTATTTAGGCACCCCAATATATCCCTTTGTGGGATTTTTCAGTTCACCAGTGTCACCTGTGTGTTCTAGTTCAATTAAGCGCGAAGGTCACTTCCCTGTTTTTCCAAGTTTGCAGTTGTGCCATACTCTTTCCATTTTCGGATGATGGATTGAACAGGGCTCTGGCAGATGTTCAAAGCTTGGGATATTTTCTTTAAACCTAACCCTGCTTTAAACGTCTCCACGACTTTATCCCTGACCTGCCTGGTGTGTTCCTTAGCCTTCATGATGCTATTTGTTCACTAAGGTTCTCTAAAAAACCTCTGAGGACTTCACAGAACAGTTGTATTTATACTGAGATTAAATTTCACACAGGTGGACTCTATTTACGAATTAGGTGACTTCTGAAGGCAATTGGTTCCACTAGATTTTAGTTAGGGGTATCAGAGTAAAGGGAGCTGAATACAAATACACGCCACATTTTTCATATATTTATTTAAAAAAAAAATTGAAAAACATTTATTATTTTCCTTCCACTTCACAATTATGTGCCACTTTGTGTTGGTCTATCACATAAAATCCCAATAAAATACATTTACGTTTTTGGTTGTAACATGACAAAATGTGGAAAATGTCTAGGGTTATGAATACTTTTTCAAGGCACTGTATTATACAAAGGTCTTCATAATTATAAATGTTATTACAATATTATTTATTTTTAAAAATCCCAGGTAAACTTACGCCCCCTGTAAAGTTTGGTGAGACAAATCACCAATTAGCTTTTTACTTATTTTGGTCCCTAGTGATGAGATTTCTTTGCCAAGGCATTGGGTTAGTTCCTACCACCATGTAAGCAATGTGTATGCTGCTGCTGCCTGGTTATTTCAAGGGCTTCAATATTTTCTGACTCTTACTCATAATGCCTCTTCAAACCAGGGATTCTAATGTTAGATCCTTAATGCTTTTTGTAGGTTTATGACTCAGAAAATATCTAAGCCATAGACAGCCAGACTCTCAGTACAGTTTTCTTTTAATAAGCCTGAATAGGACTTAAATAAAAGTATTATTTTAGTGAGATAAAAGGTCTCTTCAAGTTCATGAAATACTTTATTTTATAAAGAGATTGGGGAAAAAATTACTGAAGTGCCTACTTGAGATATTAATGTTTTTGAATATGTACCATGTGTTTCCTGAAAAAATAAATGACTGCCCACTTACAGCTTCAAGTGAAAAATTAATGTTATGTATTTTTTCCTACTCATCTTTTACATCTTGTATTTTAGTTTTCATTATCAGATCTGAAAGGATACTGTACTGTACTGTACAGTATATGTGGCCCATGGTTCCTCTTTGTTGACATCCTCTCCAGCAGTTTGGGGAACACCCCTCCTGGAATTTACTCTAAATGAACTGTGAACATGGCACGAGGATCACTTCATTTGTTACGGCACCTCTAAACCTAAAAGAAAAACCTTATGAATAGTATGTTTATTTACTTATAGATAACTGATCTTGTTTTTTAATTGTAGTGTGATTGATCATGTGTAATCCTTTAATGACTTTAATTTAAGATTGAGGAGTGTCTGAAGGCACTGCTAAAATTATAAAGAAGATTGGAAGCGGGGACGGGTTACAAAAACGTAGAAATCTGCAGGTCTACTAAGAATTTCATATGCATTACCTCTAACAGTCTCATGTTTCAGAAGGGGCTTGGGCAAACACATTTTATATATTCCTTGGTTTTTACTGATCCAAATGCCATGTACACACGACCGGACTTTTCGGCATCAAAGGTCCGACGGTCTTTCCGACGGACTTTCTACTGAGTTACGATGGACTTTTAAACGACCGGACTTGCGCACACAAACTGACTAAAGTCTGTTCGAAAGTCCGATCGTTTGAACGTGATGAGGTACGAAGGGACTAGAATAAGGAAGTTCATAGCCAGTAGTCAATAGCTGCCCTAGCGTCGTTTTTTGTCCGTCGGACTAGCATACAGACAAACAGATTTTTCAATCGGACTCAAGTCCGTCGGAAAGATTTGAAACATGTTTTATTTCTAAAGTCCATCAGATTTTTCGACAGAAGAGGTCCGATGAAGCCCACACACGATCGTAATGTCTGACAGATTCGTTCCGTCGCACCAGTTTGGTCGAAAAGTCCGGTCGTGTGTACACGGCAAAAGTGATACTAAAGTCTTCTAAAAAAATAACAAACATGTTATACTTACCTGCTCTGTACAGTGGTTTTGCACAGAGCAGCCCAGATCCTCCTCTTCTCGGGTACCTCTCCAGTGTTCCTGGCCTCTCCCTCCTGCCGAGTGCTTCCACAGCAAGCAGTTTGCTATGGGGCACCCGAGCAGCTGCTCTGTGTGTTCATTCAGACATGGAGCCACGGTTCGGCCCTGCCCCCTCTCTCTCCTCATTGGCTGACTGACTTTGATTGACAGCAGCGGGAGCCAACGTCACCACTCTGCTGTCTGATCCAATGAGGAGGTGGTCCCAGGCAGCCAATAATCTCCTGCAACACCGCTGGATTAAGATGGGGTTCAGATAAGTTTTTTTTTGGGGGGGGGGGGACTGCTGCACACAGAAGGCTTTTTATCTTAATGTATAGAATGCATTAATATAAAAAAAAAACCTTCTGCCTTTACAACCACTTTAAGCATCACCTTCTGTCTGAACTCACTGCAGCTTCACTAGCTATCAGGAAAGGCATGCCAGCAACCAAGATGGCGGCCACAGAAGAATGCCTGTTCTTCACATCCCAATGAAGAAAGCCTCACAGAAGTGCAAAATAGAGCCCTGGATGCGAATGGTTGTGCGCGTTTGTGCACATTGTGACAGTTCTTAGCACCAGATGGGATATTTAAATGAGGCAAGTACCCAGGAACAATTCTGTCTCTACTACAGCGTTCCCTGTGATTTCTGCTACCTGTTACCTTTAAACTTGTTCCAGATGCTAACTTGGCTTGTTCCTGACTACTCCTGCTATCCGCCTGCATCCAACCCCAGCTTGTCTCTAATGTGGATTCTGCCTATTCCTCTGGTTACCTCGCTGCCTGCCTGCTACTGACCATGCCTGTACCTTGACTTCGCTCTTGCCTCCGCATCTGTTCCTGGTCTGCCTGCTTGTGTATGACCTGGCCTGCCTGCACCTGCCTGTGGTCCTAACCTACAGAACACCCACTTTGCTAGCTGCTGTGTCTATCTTCCAGGCTTTGGCACTCCATTACCAGCCTGCTCCAGTCTTAAGCCTACTTTCTGTTCCTAGTCTCCTTGCTTGTTGGTGATCCTCCACAGTGTCATCGGAAGTTCCAAGCCAGCCCCTCCACCGGCTATCCTGCCAGGCACTCCTGCCACTCTGCACTCCCACACCTCCTATCTGCTCTAACAGGGGTTCTCGAGTCAGAGGTGTAAGAGAGACCTTCCTCGGCATATCAGGCTCTACCACCAGGTAGACACTAGCACAAAATATGTATCAATAAATCCAAAATTACATCAGACTAAAGTGTATGTAACAATTTTTTTTTCCTCATTTAGATATAATTAGGAGGTATAAGCACTTATGCCCAGTTTTTATTGCTGTATATGTCCTTGCTAGATGGTTCTTTCTCTATATAGGGATGATTTCATAAAGGCAAATAGACTATTTACTTTGCAAGAGAATTTTCCCTTGGCATAGTGAATGTGGCAAAAATTTACTTTGCAAAGAAAACTCAATCATGTGCAAGGAAATAATTTTTTAAGTATTTTGCTTGTATATGATTGGATGATGTAAATCAGCAGCTTCACCTTGTTCACTGAGCTAAGGGGAAATTATTTTGCAAAGTGAAAAAAAAAAAACTATGGTATTTGCCTTTGGCAAACCACACCTATGTTTCCTGGGGACCATTGTCACTGAAAGACAATGTAATGGAAAATCCCAAATTTTAGGTTGTCACTGGAACGGGAATAGAGGGGAAATGTTGCATCTAGGAGACCTGTTCTGAAGACAGCTATCCCTAAGCTGTGGAGAGAGTTCTTCATTCTGTTTAGTCTTTAGGATTTGAAGTTAAGGGAATCTCCCCAAGGAGACAGAAACAGAAGAAAAAGAAAAACTGATAAGGGGTATGGATATGCTATCCAAAACTATAAAAAAAAAAATTGTCCTTAGATACACTTAAATCTAGGACACTTGGCATCTTTGTAGATAGGAAGATACAAAATACGTATCTTGTCCACTGCCCATATTGCCAAATAAAGATTACTGAGCACCAGAAGACTCTTCAGAAACTGAAAATTCTGGAAGTGTCAGATTCCTGCTGGTCCATCACTTCCCGGGGGGGGGGGGGGGGGAGATTGACACTTCTTAACCACTTCACGCAAATCACCGTACCCGTACGTCGGTACTTTGACTTTAAATACCGGGTTTATGGCAGCAGTGGGAAGAGCGTGCATTTCTCTTTAAGATAAAAGTTGCCTCCACGGCAGATTTGCTGCAAGATCACTTTTATCGCGCTCCGATCGCATCCTCTCCCGTGGATGCCTGGCTGCTGACTGAGGGAAAGATGGCCCCTGCTCGGCTCCATGGAATGGGAGGGCGGAAGCAAAGTCAAACGTCACTTCCGCCCATAGCTCTCAAAAGGAGACATTTTTTTTATTGCATTTTAGTGTAAATATGAGATTTGAAGTCTTTTTGACCCCATATCTCATATTTAAGAGGTCCTGTCATGCTATTTTTCTATTACAAGGGATGTTTACATTCCTTGTAATAGGAATAAAAGTGACCCAAACATAATTTTTTTTTTTTTTAAAACTGTGTCAAATAAAAAATTAAAAGTAAAATAAATAAGAAAAAAAATGTTTTTTAAAAACTGATCAGTCCCAACGAGCTTGTGCGCAGAAGCGAACGCATACGTGAGTAGCACCAGCATATGAAAACGGTGTTCAAACCACACATGTGAGGTATCACCGCGATCACTAGAGCGAGAGCAATCATTTTAAAAGTTAAGTAAAGTTTGTCCCCATTCCACGAGCTGGTGCAATTTTGAAGCGTGACATGTTGGCTATCAATTTACTAAGCATAACATGATCTTTCACAATATAAAAAAAAAATGGGCTAACTTTATTGTTGTCTTATTTTTTAATTTAAAAAAAGTGCTGTTGTAAGACTGCTGCACAAATATGGTGTGACAGAAAGTATTTCAATGACCGCCATTTTATTCTGCAGGGTGTTAGAAAAATATATATATAATGTTTGGGGGTTCTAAGCAAAAGAAAATAATTTTAACTTGTAAACAACTGTAAAAAAGAGGCTCCGTCCTTAAGTGGTTAAAGGGCCAGTTTTTGAAGCATTCTCAGGCTATGATTTCTCTTCATTATAGAAGCACTTGGTGGCTTGGGCAGCAAGAAAGAAAGTATTTTTCTGTCTTCTTTGCAGGTAATCCACAGATTTTAGTTACTTTAAAGATATAATGAGCAGATTCAGGTTCTATTTTTACCTGGAGCTGTTCTCTATTAAATAGATAATAACAATGTACAAACACACTGCTGACCAAGGTTGTGGTGTACAATCACAGCATGGAGGTCTCCATAAAAAAAAGTCAAGGACTGAGTTTATAATTTGTAAAAATGTGCTCCATACCCAATAATAAAAACGATAAATGCAACAAAAAAAATAAATAGAAAGCCTTTTTTTCTCTGGATGTTTATTTGTGGCAATGTGCAATCCCTACTTTATTTGTTTTGTTTTTTTCCTCTTATGGATTTTAGTTTGGTCTATATTTTATTTCTGCTAATGTAAAGTAATGAATATTGTAAGAAATGATAAGATAAATCAAGCACTAAAACACTTTCTAGCAATATTAAAAGGAAAGTTAACAAAAAAAGAACAAGTTTCATAGCAGAATGAAAGATGAAAACCATTAGGGGGGATGTGAAAAATGGATTTAATTGGTTTAATAGAAATTGTATGATGAATATTAAAAGGTTAGTGCAATAGCCCAGAGAGTTATTATACAAACAGAGTGAATCTTGAAAGGGACTGAGTTTAAAGTAAATGAAAATAGTAAAATACATCTAGCATGGTTAAGATATTCAAAGGAGCCTTTAAACTACATTTCTGAAGAAGGACAAAATATCATTTAAGTTGAGAAAAAAACATATTTGAAGGATTCATTTAGGAAAAAAGTACATGAAGATGTAATTTTAGTGTAACAAATTTGTTGTGGAGGTGATTTACTAAAATATAATTTTTGCTTTGACGTAGTGAACTGGTTTCAATTTTGTTTCAAACACTCAGGTTATCAACTGTTATAATACTTTAGTGCTCTTTCCAAGTCTTCTGGGGTTCATTTATTAAAGAAGCAGACATTTTACTTTATTATTAAAGTTGGGTGCAAGAGGAATTTGTATTTTTAATAGGGCACTTGAAGTAAGGGAGAATAACTTATTTCTTAGTAAATCAGTTCAAACTCCATGGGACTGTTGCCTTAGGGCCTACATTTACTCACTAGTTGTGACCTATTTTATATGCAGGCACTTCTTTGACAATAAGGGATTTTGGATGTTGATAAAATGGTGTCGACATTTAAAGATACAAATAGTAATAAATGGTTTCTAAGGCCTCGTTCACACAGGGCGTACTGGAGCATATGCTCGTTCGAGGGCTATGTTTACCTGCATGGGGATGCACAGGTGTTCCATGCATGTGATGCAGGCAGTTCTATTCATTTTGATTGAGACACAGATGTTGCATGGACTGCTTAAATTTGTGCAGATACAGGTCCACAGCCCGTAATACAGCTAGTGTGTGTCTGGGGCTGTGCATCCGCACCCGCACCGGCGCAATATCAAATTCAGAGCAGTGGCTATGTCTGTGTGTCCTAATTGACATTAATGGGATTTTCCACATAAGGATGAAGGGATGCATCCCTGTGCAGTTAAACACGGTCCTCGCATGGGCCTAAACTGTTGTATGCCCCATGTGAACAAGGCCTAACTGTTACCGTCTCTTCTGAAAAAAACTGTTGGTATTTATGTCTTTGTCTCTGGGTGTTCTCTCTCCAATGAGAACACAACAGGGTTGATTTAGTAAAGGCTGTAACTTTGCAAGGGAAGCTGCACTTTGGAATTTTACCTAGAACTTAGTACACAAGATGAAGCTCTGCTGACTTTCATTATCCAATCAAGTGCAAGCAAAAATGCTTCTTTTTCTTATTTTCCTTGAATGTGATTAGATATTCTTTGCAAAGTGAAACATCACCACAATCACTAAGCCCTGGGGCAAATTCCCTTGCAAAGTGAATTTGTCTGCAGTAAATCAAACCCAGTGTAAAAATAAGCCCACAATGTACTTATTGCAGGATTTTTTATGTGTTCATAAATGCTTTATTTAGACATGTGCCCATAGTATCTGTTGGAAGGCATTTAGACCTGTAGCATAGCCACACTGAATACAAAATGAAAAAAAAATGGCTGTATGTGGACTCTAAGGGGTTTATTTACTAAAGCTGGAGAGTGCAAAATCAGGCTCACTTCTGCATAGAAACCAATTGGCTTCCAGGTTTTTTGCCAGAAGCTTCCAGGTCAGAAGCTGATTGGTTTCTATGCAGAAGCGAGCCTGATTTTGCACTCTCCAACTTTAGTAAATAAACCCCTAAGTATGCCTAAACTCAATCAGTTCTTAGATGTAGTAGCTGAATTATTTGTTTTAGGCACGCTTGCCTTTATTTTTACCTGGTGGCCCTGTCAGTAACAAACTTCCTGTCATGTTTATATATGTGTGCACTACCTACGTATGCATTTGCATTTGCACATAAGCATGGGGGATAGGGTGCTTTAATTTTTCAATTATTTTATTTCGTTTTTTTTACACTGTCTCTTTATTTTTTAATTTATCAACCTTATTGCTATCACAAGGGATGAACAACATCCCTTGTGATAGCATTGGCAGTGACAGGTACTCTTTATTGAGACATCTGGGATATGTTATACCCCCAGATCTCTCCTTTGTCCTTAAAAGCAGCTGATTAAACCAAGATCGATTTGATCAGATGTTTTTACAGTCTGATAGTGGCCTGTTTACATTAGACTGAAACCAGAAGTGACAGAATACTTGAAGCTTCCTGTTTCTTAGACCATAGGATGATTTAGGTCATTCCTGTCCTTGGTCATCTCTGTGGTAAGCTGGTGAAAATGCTGGCTTCAGTCCCAGGTTCCCCAGTGGGCCAAGATGTTTAACCACTCGACTTACAAAAGAATTACCCCCTTCATGACAAGGCCATTTTTGTTATATGGCACTACGTTACTTTAACTGACAACTGCATGGTTAACCACTTGCCACCTGCCTCACGCCGATATACGTTGGCAGAATGGCACGGGCAGGCAGAGTAACGCACCCATATGTTACTCCCCTCCCATGGGCGGGGGGTGTGACCGCGCCCCCCACGGTGCCCGTGGCGGTCTGCATCGTTCCAGGAGTAATCCGTCCTGAGGAGAGGCCTGATTCATGGCCTCTCCCTCACGATCGCTCCTGATGAATGAGAAGCTTCCTCTGCTTCTGAAACTGTAAACAGAAGCAAAGAAAGTTATGTCATCTCTCCTCGTGAAGCCTTTTCGTTCCGGAGCCTGAGGAGAGAAGAAATCCCTGAGAGTTACACAAACAGCACACTAACACCAGTACAAATAGGCACACAAATTGGTTTTGGAATTTAAGACCTTTCTGGGCCTATCCCTCCTCATGGGTGTAACTAAAAAGAGCGAGTTGCAGTCATATTGGTCCACTGACCAATTCACCATATGCCCGTGTTCTCTGCTTCCGTGGCCAGGGCACGATACAAGCAGATCTTATGCACTTCAACGACAATAAAACTCTGTCCTCCTCGTGGAGAACCTGGATATGATCGGCTCTACAAAATTCGGCCCCTCGTAAACCACTTCAACAAACTTTTTTCAGCCTTGTTTACCCCCGATCAAGTTGTCTGCGTTGATGAGTCCCTGATTACATTTTCTGGCCACTTGTCTTTCCAACAGTATCTTCCCAGCAAGCGTGCCAGATACGGGGTCAAGATGTATAAGCTTTGTGACAGGGCAACAGGCTATACATATAGTTTTAAGGTTTACGAGAGAAGAGATAGTCACATAGAGCCGCCAAACTGCCCAGATTACATAGGGAGCACTGGCAAGATTGTGTGGGACTTGGTGTCACCCTTATTCAGAAAGGGGTACCATTTGTATGTGGACAATTATTGCAAAAATAAAAATAATAAAAGCACCCATGTCCCCCCTGCTCTTGCGCAAAGGCAAACGCAAGCATCGGTTTGGCGTCATATGTAAACAGCCATTGCACCATGCACGTGAGGTATCACCGCGAAGGTCAGATCGAGCGCAGTCATTTTAGCAGTAGACCTCCTCTGTAAATCTAAAGTGGTAACCTGTAAAGGCTTTTAAAAATGTATATAATTTGTCGCCGCTGCACGTTTGTGCGCAATTTTAAAGCATGTCGTGTTTGGTATCCATGTACTAGGCCTAAGATCATCTTTTTTATTTTATCAAACATTTGGGCAATATAGTGTGTTTTAGTGCATTAAAATTAAAAAAAGTGTGTTTTTTCCAAAATTTTAATCTGTAGGGCCTTTGCTTTAAAAAAAAAATATATATATATATTATATTTTTTCATGTAAACAAAAAGTGTCAGAAAGGGCTTTGTCTTCAAGTGGTTAGAAGAGTGTGACATAAGCTTTTCATAACGAATTCCATAATGAACGGGCACATCCAGACCCCATGTGAGCAACATCCTTATCGCTTGGAGTATCGATGGTTACCACAGGAAAACAGGAGGAATCGCAGCCATTGGTCATCTATTATCTTAGCAGAGCCTTCATACCTCTGCCCTCTGGTAAGCAGCCAGTATATAAGGGTGTCGGGCACTGTGTTCACCATTGCCGTCATTTCCAAGTCACCAGGGTGCCTTATCTGTTTACTTTTCAACACCAGGATCACTTTCGTCACCACCATTTTTCCTGATATGTCTCTACTTGAACATTGTTGAAACAGCTTGTCCTTTGTTTCTATCATCATTCTCAGGACATTGCTGTTAGAGACTGTTAACCTTAAGGGGACATCAGGGTTCCCGTAGGCAGTGCAAGTTCTTATCACTAAGGACACTATCTTGTGGGGCACATTTTCATTGTTTAACCACATTAGCTATTGTTATTTTTCTTTTTGGCGCAGCTTTATTTCTTTACATAAGCTTCTAAATGTTGTGCATAAAATGCCAGGACAGTTCAAAGCCCCCCAAATGACCCCATTTGGAAAGTAGACACCCACATCTATTTGCTGAGAGGCATGTCGAGTCCATGGAATATTTTATATTTTGACAAAAAAAAAAATTTTATTTTTTTTTGCACAAATTTGTCACTAAATGATATATTGCTCAATTATGCCATGGGTATCCCCGTACTCAGGAGAAGCAGCAGAATGTATTTTGGGGTGTAATTCCACATATAACCATGGCATGTGTGAGCAATATTTAATTTAGTGACAACTTTTTTTTTTTTTTGTCATTTTTCAATCACAAAAAAAAAAATATTCAATGGGCGTTGAGCGTTTGGGCGTTTTTGTGATTGCCTCTCAGCAATTTTCTTGGGGTGTCTACTTTCCAAAATGGGGTCATTTAGGGGGGTTTGTACTGCCCTGCCATTTTAGCACCTCAAGAAATTAGATAGGCACTCATAAACTAAAAGCTGCGTAAATTCCAGAAAATTTACCCTAGTTTGTAGACGCTTTGCGCAAACCAATAAATATACGCTTGATGACATTTTTACCAAAGATATGTGGCTGAATACATTTTGGCCTAAATGTATTACTAAAATTGAGTTTATTGAATTCTACTTATAATAAAAAGTAGAAAATATCATTTTTTTTCAAACTTTTCTGGCTTTTTCTGTTTATAATGCAAAAAAAAAAAAAATGCAGAGGCAATCAAAAAGAAAAGCTCTATTTGTGGGAAAAAAAAGGAATATAAATTTTGTTTGGGTACAACATTGCATTACCAGTTAAAGCAGCGCATTGCCAAATTGTAAAAAGTCCTCTAGGCAGCCAAATGGTCCGGGGCTGAAGTGGTTAAGCAACGCTGTACCCAAAATAAATTCATGTCTTTTCTTTCCCACAAATAGAGCTTTCTTTTGGTGGTATTTGATCACCTCTGGGTTTTTTTTTTTTTTGCAATATAAACCAAAAAATAACGACAATTTTGAAAAAAAAAAAAAAACAATATTTTTTACTTTCTGCTATAAAACATATCCAATAAAAACTTAAAAAAAAAATCTAATTTCTTCATAAATTTAGGCCAATATGTATTCTGCTACATATTTTTGATAAAAAAAAAATAATAAGTGTATATTGATTGGTTTGTACAAAAGTTATAGTGTCTACAACCTATGGGATATATACTGGAATTTTTATATAGTAATATTTTTACACTAGCAATGGTGGCGATCAGCGAATTATTGCGGGACTGCGATATTGCAGCAGACAGTCTGACACTAACTGACACTTTTGACACTTTGTGGGAACCAGTGACATTATTACAGTGATCACTGTACTAATGACACTGGCTGGAAAGAGGATAAACATCTAGGGAAATCAAAATGGTTAAATGTGTGCCTAACCAGTGTTTTTGTATACTATGTGTGCTGTTTTTACTAAGGGATCTAATGGATTGTATTCCCTGCAATTGCAGGAAAAGAAAATCCATCACAACCCTGTTGACAGAACATGGCTCTGTCTTGTTTACATAGGCAGAGCTCTGTTCTGTGTCTTTTCTCGACGATCAGCGGGTGCTGATCAATTGGCTGGCACCTCCTGATCGGCTTGTGCTACAGCCGGTGATTGTGCCCACTACCTGGAAGTGCTGCATCACGTACTAGGTGATGGTATGTTATGCGGTCGGCAGGCAGAAGAACTAAAACACCAAAAGCTTACATCACCTAAATTCAAAAGTAGGTAGTTATTTGTTGTGAAGTAATGTAGTATTTATTTGTTTACTTTCTTATTAATTTATCATATACGTACTTGGTCTTCTGGTAAATATTGCAAGTCTTCATGATGAATTCAAGCTTGAAGCGTATGCCCTCTGTTTCACAGTTCCCAATTTTGAGTATTGTACTGGTGACACCGAGTCTCTTTAGTGAATGCGGAATAGCTTGTTCATAGCTATAGAGGACATAAAACTAACGTTTCATTCATCTTTTGTTACTGTTGGATGAAGATAGCTAGATTTTATTGTACAGAATTGTGTTAGGACAGAAAATGTGTCTCTCCCTTAAAAATATAATGCCACACAGCAATGTCAGGACTCAAAGAGAAGTACATTGAGTTAGTAATATCTTCTTTCAATCATACTGATTTAAATATTGTGTTTCTTTATTGTAAAGGATCATGTTGCATCCTTAGTGTACTGTCATTATATTTTTATTTATTTTTATTTATTACAGGATTTATATAGCGCCAACAGTTTACGCAGCGCTTTACAATATTAAAAGGGAGACAATACAGTTATAATACAATAAAATACAAGAGGATTAAGGGGGCCCTGCTCAGAAGAGCTTACAATCTAATAGGGTGGGGGAGGTGATACAAAAGGTTGTAACTGTGGGGAATGAGCTGATGGAAGTGGTAAAAGATTAGTTGGAGACATGATAGGCTTCCCTGAAGAGATGAGTTTTCAGGGATCGCCTGAAGGTAGCTAGAGTAGGGGATAGCCGGACAGGTTGAGGTAGCGAGTTCCAGAGGATGGGAGAGGCTCTAGAGAAATCCTGGAGACGAGCATGGGAGGAGGAGACGAGAGAGCTTGACAGGAGGAGATCTTGAGAAGAGCGGAGAGGACGGTTTGGGATATGTTTGGAGACAAGATTGGTGATGTAGCTCGGGGCAGAGCTGTGGATGGCTTTGTAAGTTGTGGTTAGTATTTTGAATTTAATTCGCTGGGCGATTGGGAGCCAGTGTAGGGATTGGAGGAGAGGGTTGGCAGACACTGAACGGTTGGTAAGGTGGATAAGTCTTGCAGCAGCATTCATGATAGACTGAAGAGGGTAGAGCCTATGGAGAGGCAGGCCAATGAGGAGGGAGTTGCAATAGTCAAGGCGAGAGATAACAAGGGAGTGAATGAGGAGCTTGGTGGTGTCATTTGTTAAAAAGGGGCGAATTTTAGAGATGTTACGGAGGTGAAGTCTACAAACTTTTGACAGCGATTGGACTTGAGGCTGAAATGACAAGTCCGAGTCTAGGATTACACCGAGTACCCTGGCGTGAGGGGAGGGACTGATGGTTGCATTGTTGATTTTGATGGAAAAGTCATGGAGGGGGGCACGGGTGGGGGGGAATATTAATAGCTCAGTTTTAGAGAGATTTAATTTAAGAAAGTGGTGCGACATCCATGTTGATATGTCAGTTAGTAAGTTAGTAATGCGAGAGGAGACAGAAGGAGTGAGGTGAGAAGTAGACAGATAGATTTGGGTGTCATCGGCGTATAAGTGGTATTGGAAGCCGTGGGTGGTTATCAAGTGACCAAGGGAGGAGGTGTAGATGGAGAAGAGAAGGGGTCCAAGAACAGAGCCTTGGGGGACCCCCACAGAAAGGGGCAATGGAGAGGAGGAGACAGAGTTGTAGGTAACACTGAAGGAGCGCTGTGATAGATAGGCAGAGAACCAGGATAGAGCAGAATCTTTGAGACCAAGGGAATGGAGTTTATTGAGAAGGAGCGGGTGGTCAACAGTATCAAAGGCTGCAGAGAGGTCAAGTAGTAGCAGTATGGAGTACTGGCTGTCGGATTTAGCAGTTAGTAAATCGTTAGTGAGTTTTAGTAAGGCAGTTTCCGTGGAGTGTTGCGTGCGAAAGCCAGACTGTAAAGGGTCAAGAAGGTTATTTTCTTTTTTCTTTTTTTTTTTTTTTTTTTTTTTTTTTTTTTTTTTTTTTTTTTTCAAATTTTAAATCTTTATTTATCTTTAGAAGAAGCAAGGAATACACTCTACCATCGTCACATCTCACATATTATCTACATCTATACAGAAAAAAACAAGGGAACATATTACATCACACAGTGGCAATTATCGACTCTACTGTCACTTTCTAATTTCTCAAAGAATTCAAATTAAAGTAAAGTGAAATATCCACTACCTTTACCCAGGGGTCGCCTTTCTCTCAGGCTCTACCCTAAGATTTCCTTTTTATATGTTCCTAGAGTGTAAGACCTTCTCTTACTTCTATATTTTATTCCCCACAGAAAAGAAAATAACATAATCAATAATACAGAAAAAAAAATAAAAATAAAATTAAAAAAAAAAAAAAAAAAAAAAAAAAAAAATTAAAATTAAAAAAAAAAAAATTAAAATTAAAAAAAAAAAAATTAAATAAATAAGTAAAATTATAAAAATTAATTCAAACAGAGAAAAAAAAAAAAAAAAAAAAAAAAAAAAAAAAAGGGGGGGGGGGGTAAATAAAGTGGGGGGGGGGGAATCAAGAGAGGGTTTACCTCTCTCTCTCCCCACCCCTCCATCTCCCCCCCGTCCCTCTCCCTCCGTCTCTCTCCCATAGGTACCCTCCACTTTCCTCTCTATTTTCAGTTGTCCAGGTTTACATCTATAAGCCTTCTCCCCTCTTCTGAGTTAATATACAGATTCCATGCAGACCATGTTTCCAGGTATCTCCATCTTTTCTGTCGGGATGACCATACCAGGTCCTCCATATAGTTTAACTGTTCTACCTTTTTAAGCCATATTCCCACTGATGGTGGTCGCGTCTGCTTCCACATAAGTGGGATGCAAGATTTAGCTGCATTCAGAAGGTGGCATAAAACAGTTTTCTTATATATTTTAATAGAGCTTCTCGTATCTTGTAGTAGAAAAAGGGATGGGTCTTCTGGTAATTCTTGTTCACAAAATTTTTGAGAGATTCTCCAGACTTCTTTCCAGAAATCCCTTATTCTAGTACAAGCCCAAAAAATATGTACTAACGTCCCCTTTTCTTCTCCGCAACGCCAACACCTGTCTGATATCTCCGGGTAGCATCTGTGCAGTAATACTGGGGTACGATACCATCGCGATAGAATCTTAAAGTTGGTCTCCTGTGTTCTTATACAGGTTGAAGATTCAAATACATTGCCTATTATTTTATTACATTGCTCCTCCGAGAATGTTTGGCCTAAGTCTCTTTCCCACTCCCTGAAGAAGGGCAATCTGAAATCTTCCGGTGGTGTCACTAATAGCACATACGTCCTAGACAAGGTATGATGCAATGCCCCACTTTCATTACAATACCTCTCAAATGTTGTTAGCGCGCGATCGTAGCCACCTAGTGGCTTTAGTGTATTTAAAAAATGTCTCAGCTGTGTTGCGCGCCACCGATCTAATTGAAGTGCTGTAGATCCTATTGTCATCGCCTGTATCGTAGGCCATATTCCATTTATCATAAAGTGTGAAGCTTGGAATGTCCCTTGTTCTATTAATGCTCTAAATTTTCCATCTCTTATTCCTGGATCAAACTGTGGGTTTCCCAGTATTGGGAATAGGGGAGAGGCTATTGCCGACAGTTTGCCTTCTGCAATTAATCTATGACTCATCTTCAAAGTGGGTCCTATCAATGGGTGTCCCTTTACTGAAATCGGGAGTTTTCTATAACACCAGGCGGCTCTTTGCAATACCACCTTGCTTTGCGCCTGTTCTAAACCCGGCCACATCTTCCATTCCCCATGTCTACTCCAGTCTATCAGTCGGCTCACAAGTGCCGCCTGGTAGTACTTATAAATATCTGGTAAAGCTAAACCTCCATATTTTTTGGGAAGATTCAATAAAGATCTGCTAATTCTTGGATGTTTGTTTGCCCATATAAATCTAGTCACTAAAGATTGTATTTGCTTAAAATAGTTCTTAGGTATGTCAATTGGTAATGCCTGGAATAAGTATAAAAACTTCGGGAGGATGCTCATTTTAATAATATTGCACCTCCCAAACCATGAAAAGAGTCCTTTCTGCCATTTTCCAAGAAGGTTTTGCACATTGTGTAATAATGGGGGAAAGTTCAGTTTATATGTACCTGAAAGATCTGACGGGATAAAAGTTCCCAGATATTTCAGAGCTTGATCTGACCATTTAATTTTA